>SEYY01008231.1:10000-20000 GCA_009176605.1 Armadillidium nasatum
GAGAGAGAGAGAGAGAGAGAGAGAGAGAGAGAGAGAGAGAGAGAGAGAGAGAGAGAGAGAGAGAGAGAGAGAGAGAGAGAGAGAGAATCAAGACTAAAAATTTCAGTATCATATCTTTAATACTCTTTTATATATAATATATATATATATATATATAATTATATATATATATATATATATATATATATATATATATATATATATATATATATATATATATATATATATATATATATATATATATATATATATATATATATATATATATATATATATATATATATATATATATATATATATATATATATATATATATATATATATATATATATATATATATATATATATATATATATATATATATATATATATATATATATATATATATATATATATATTGCAGGAACTCCAAAGTCTCTCAAGTCCCTTTGCCGACCCAAATTACTTCAAATAATAGGTAAAAAAATGTCAATTCAAAAATTGGACATACCTCGAAGTTTGCATCTCTTCTTACGTTATGAAGAGTATAATATTTATGCAGCTAAAACAAAACAAAACACGCATTTAAAATTGATAAGTGAAGAATGACATCTTGAATAGTTCTGTTTTTAATGGTGCTTTGAAAATTTGACGATGTGTTTTACTTTGGATTATTATTCTTAGAGCTTTTTGTATACAGATTTGAAACTTTTAAAACTATGTTTAAATGTCCTCTCGTTTTCATTATGCTTTAATTTGTAAATAATGTGCGAGATGTCATTTGTTGAATGAACCTTGTTTAAATAAGTTTTAGTTCACTAGAGGCTCATTTGTTATAAGAGTTTCCAACTATGCAGTTGGTATACTGAGGTATGTACGTTAGAATATGTTTTTCGTTGTAAGTTAGTTTTATTTTTATACAGGTTCTATTATCTTACCTATCCATCTTTGTAGAATTTTTTTTTTTGTTTATTTGTGTTAGTTTGCTTGCGAAAACTAAGGAGCATCTGTTAATAGGGCAACCAGTTACATTTATTACAAAGTGTTTTTACACCATTGCAAACCTTTTAGGATCTTAAGGTCAGACAAAAAAAGAAAGAATCACTCCTGGTACTTACTACAATTGACGCAAAAGAACTTAATATCCACTATAACTAACATTACCAATTCTCTACAAAGGAATATCTGGGTCCTATTTTAATTACTATCGGATATTTAGTTTTAAGCCTTCTGTTTTAGGTTTCGTAATTTCAATGAGAATGAAAGTATTTAATATGGTATCCTGTGCATGTGACTCAGTCTTTCATTACGTTTTGACAATATCTTAGTTACTTCATGATGAATAATTATTTATAATGAATAGACTCTATTCATAACTTTCAAATAGTAATTTCAAACTTAAGCACATTTTATTTATTAATGTTATTGTTTTTTGTAATCAAATATATATATATTAGAAAAGTATATATAACTTAAAGTTTATCACCAAACAAATAATGTTACACTTTTGTGGTTATTTATAATTATGCCATTAAAATTTTTTATTTGAAACTCTTAATTTTTTAATTTCCTTAAAAAATTTATTTGAGAACAACTTTGTATTTATTCTTAAAGCAGTTGCAGATTTAGATATCGCATAATCAAAAACTCTAAAATTAAAGAACGCGTTAATCCTTGTACATATTTTTAAGGTAAGACCTGAACTGCATAGCATTTTACAAGCATAGGGTAAAATTTTTTCTTTATCTTTTAAAAGAAATTAACAAGTACCATTTTTTGAAACAATTTTCATTGAAAATTTATAAATCACTTTAGGATTATAAACTTTGGCAAAAAAATTGAATTTTTAAAGCAGAAAAACTAAAAATACCACAATTAAATTGCTTATAGTGCGAATACAAAACTGAGACATGGAAAGGCTAAGCAGTAGTAATACTCTCCAAACCTATTAACATCATATGCAGTAGCCTCAAAAAATTCCTGCTGCAATAAATATAAAATAATCACTTCTTTAATTAAATTCAAACGCTAATCTAACTTTGATAAAAAATATATACAAGATTCAAGAAATAACGCTTGTAATCCTTGGAAGTATTTAAATAAATAAAAAAAACTTCTCTTAATTTTTTGAAAATATTCTAGTAAAGTGACACACACACAAACACACAAAAATTTAAATTTTTAAGACTTTTAACAATTAGGTCTTCAAGTATTATACTTTTCAAGATAACAGTAAAATGAATGAAATAAAACACAAACTTCTTATTATGATTTAATATTAAGTTCAATATAAGAAATAAAATCACAGTATTAAATTAATATTACACAAAAATTTAAGTACTTGTCTTTTTTTGACTACATAAACATTACATTCTTAATAATAATAAAAAGTAGAAGCAATGTTGGCTAATCATTTAAAGCCAACGAATGGCAAGTTCAGGAGAAATAGAGAGACAAGAGGCAACATTCACTCTTTCCTCTTACACAATAATAATAATAACTCGTACATAATAAAAATAACTCATACATAATAATAATAATAATAATAATAATTATAAAATAATAATAATAATGGCTCATACATTAGTCAAACAAACTAAGTAATATAATAAGCATGAGTTTACGAGCTGTTTTTTTTTTTTTTTTTTTAAATCTGGTCCACTGATGAGTATAAGAGTAGAAGTGACAGCTCAGCCGGGTCCTAAGTGAGATTTCTAAACATTTGACAACTATAATTTACTTTTAATTCATACTTCAAGAGTATTATTACAAATCTTACACACTACGAAGTATAAAACTTACTTTAATTATTCATTAGTTACAATTTTTAAAAAAAATAAGGCAGTCATTTCTTAGGCTTTGTTCAAATTTGCGGATTCAAATCTCAATACAATTAAAAAAAACAAAAAAATAACAAATTTATAAACGAATAATACAATAACAAATTCTGAATAAAAAAAACAAAACTTATATCTCTTAAAAAAGAACTGTAAACTTTCTGATCAAAACCTTTAAAAGGTTTTTTTTTTCCCCAAATATTTAAGATACAAAAAAAGAAACAAAATATCGAACTAACAAATTTAGGCAAAAATATTTTGAGTAAATTTTCAATGGTTTTACGATACTTTTATGACGTCATATACGTATCTCTTTATATATATATATATATATATATATATATATATATATATATATATATATATATATATATATATATATATATATATATATATATATATATATATATATATATATATATATATATATATATATATATATATATATATATATATATATATATATATATATAATGTATAAATATATACAAATAAATCAAACTAAGGATTAAATTGTATTGCACCTTTACAAAAAAAAAAAAAAAAAAAAATTAATCAAATTAATATACAGGAACAAAAACGATATTTTAAAAAAAAGAAATATACAGAAACAGAAACGTTAACTCCGAATTGAAAATACCAAAATATACAAAAATTAAATAAACATATAAACATAAATGAATATGCTAATTAAGTAAATAAAACAAATGAGAGAGCAGAAATTTGTGAAAATTTTTTCCTAAAAAATTTTATTTTTATTTTTTATTTTTACGACTTTACAGAAGAAAAATTGAAGGCAGTTCCATTATATAAAAAAAATATTCGGCGGGCTTTTATATTACATATATATATATATATATATATATATATATATATATATATATATATATATATATATATATATATATATATATATATATATATATATATATATATATATATATATATATATATATATATATATATATATATATATATATATATATATATATATATATATATATATATATATATATATATATATATATATATATATATATATATATATATATATTAGGGATGGAGCGATACCAAAATTTTTACCGATACCGATACCTAAAAATTACCAGATACCGATACCGATACCGGTATCGGTATCGGAAAATATGCCGATACTACTACCGATACCGATACTTTACTCTTATCCAAAAATTTTGCCGATACCGATACCGATACTGAAAAGGTCGATACCGATACCGATACCGGTATCGGAAAATATGCCGATACTTGCCGATACCGATACCGATACCGATACTTCACTCCATCCCTAATATATATATATATATATATATATATATATATATATATATATATATATATATATATATATATATATATATATATATATATATATATATATATATATATATATATACATAGTGGAACTCCAATATTCGTCATTAATCCGTTCCTGAGGGGATGATGAATATCGAAAAAGACGAATATCGAATAATTTTTTCCCATAGGAATTAACTAAAAATGGATTAATTCGTTCCCAGCCTCGAATTTTGCCTATCTATTCTTTAACAAAAAAAAAAATTTCAATCTAGAATCGATCTCCGAAATCATTTCAAACACTGTACAATTTAACTACAGTACATATTAAACAGCGTACTGCCATAAATAATACGTAATACGCACTGTGTAGGCCTACATAAACGCTAAACACATAAAATTTTAAAAAGAAATTTACCTTTTGGATGAGAAAAACAATGATTGTTATTAAGAGTTTTTATTTTTAAGGTTATAGGCTTTCGTAGGTAGGACGAATATTGATTTTTCGACGAATATCGGAAAAAAATTACAGGGCGAATATCGGAAAAGACGAATACTGGAGGGGACGAATAATGGAGTTCCACTGTATATATATATATATATATATATATAATATATATTAATTAAAATAAACCTTTGGCATTGATATGGAAATAACTCCCATTATAAACGTAATAAGCAATTAACTATTTTTGGTTAACATTTTTTATATTAGGAAAAAAATATACTTCAACTAAAACAAATTAAACTATATATATAATATATATATATATATATATATATATATATATATATATATATATATATATATATATATATATATATATATATATATATATATATATATATATATTATATATATATATATATATATATATATATATCTACGAAGATCGATGACGATTCACAAATTGTTCACTGAAAAAAAAGAAAATGAAAAGTTAATCATTTGAGCTAAAAGCGCATTAAAAAAAAGCCAATGAAATAAGCTCAAATTATGGTGACTAAAGCATCAATTGAAGAATGTGAAGCTAAATAATTAAACAATTGGAGGCTTTTGCAAGGAGAAAAGAAATCTGCTTTTTACTAGGAAAAAATAAATCTATCTCTAACAGTTAAATTCAAATAATTAACATTACCCTCAATATCAGTAAAAAGTGTTTAAATATCATACCATGAAAATTATCTTTCCTAAACTTTTCTTTAAGAAGCAAAAGGGAAATGAAAAAAAATTTTTCTTTTTAAAGTGAAAAGTTAAATGAGTTTACTATAATTAGCAAAATAAAAATGAATACATGAGAAAGAAATACAAGAAGTTATTCAAGCTGAAATCAAAAGGAAATGGCGAATTATATATATATATATATATATATATATATATATATATATATATATATATATATATATATATATATATATATATATATATATATATATATATATATATATATATATATATATTACGAGCATAAATTACGCAGTGAATATCTATTTTTTGGGCATATGGCCATTGTATAAACTCGCAAATTAAAGCTCAAAATGGTATTAAATTTAAAATATTTTTAGCTTTACTTATTTCAAACTTCAGAGATAGATTCATCATCGGACTCTTCACAAATCGAATCGGAACCAGAATCAGAAAGGATTCTGTTTATCTCTTTTTCAGAAACCAAAGTACAAATGGAGCTCGAACTGCCTCCAAAAGAATATTCGGAGGAAAGGAAGACACTGTTTTCAAAACCAAATAATAATAATATTATAATAACTTTTAAATAGCTAAGCAGGTGCTGTTATTGCTCCAACACCAGGGATAATGATGTCTTAGGAATAAACTATTAATAATATTAATTTCAATAACTATGTTCAACTAATTAGAAAAGTAAATTTAAAAATTTATTAAACCAACAATATCCACAGGGTTGTTTCAGCTATAGATCTACAGAAACCAATAGACAGTTGTGAGTTTATGCCAAGGCAATGAAATAGAGGTAGTAAACACGCATGAAAAAATTTCTACCATTCTAAAATTATATATTCAGTTGAATAAATATATGTCTATGTTTTACTTCAATAATTTAAAAAAAATTTTATACATAATTTTTTTAAACTTATCCAATAAACTTCGTTTTTTAATTTAAAAAAAAAAAAAAAAATAAAAAAAGCGGTCCTAAATAAAATAGTTTTTTCCTTTAATCATCTTAGGTCTTCCGATTCTCCTTCCCATTTCCTTAATTCATTGCTTTTGAGTATTCTTTGGTAACAAATACAA
This sequence comes from Armadillidium nasatum, assembly GCA_009176605.1. Taxonomy (NCBI): domain Eukaryota; kingdom Metazoa; phylum Arthropoda; class Malacostraca; order Isopoda; family Armadillidiidae; genus Armadillidium; species Armadillidium nasatum. The sequence continues at coordinate 16,400 of SEYY01008231.1, forward strand.
AAAAAATTTTTTTTTGAGTAGATGTAAGGCGACCACTACATCACGAAGGAAATGCTGTTATACTACGTCTGTACACAACAGGGGAAATCCGTAGGCTGCTACCATGGCATAGCGTACAGATCTTTGGAAGAAACTACCCCTCCTCGAACAGGTCAATGGCTCAATGCCCATGAGGTATGAACTTTTAATAAGTATTAAAAAATAAGTTATTAAATAGAGTAATAATAATAACAATAACAACAATAATAATAATATATAATAATAATAATAATAATATTAAAAAACACTATTTACATTATCTACATACTTTAAAGCAATGTACAAGAAGAAATAACTCATCTATATCACTCTTTATAAAATCTACAAATTTATTTTTTTTAAAAACTCTTAAAAAATAGTAGTTCTACAAGGACAAAACGAAGGAAAATTACTTTAAAATTTAAGTGTAAATATGCTTAACTAATACGTGCAGCATTTATGAATAAAATATTAATTTATTTTTGTTTATTAATCAAAAACGGTGTAACAAAAGAAACTTTAAAATAAACACATGCTTGAAAGTTTCATACCCATCATTACACTTCTTCCTGAATTTTGATAATGGGAAGACTGACAACGCTGTATTAACAGTAACAAAATAATAATAACAATAATAATAATAATAATAATAATAATAATAATAATAATAATAATAATAATAATAATAATGATATATAATAATAATAATTTAACACCAATATCAGCTTGTACCAGTTGTCAAAGATATCAAAGTACCCTTAAAAATATCCACAAATATATCTTTGATGGGCGGGAAGACATCTATGTGAAAATTTTTTTTTTCCTATATCGATGAGTCGTCAGGAAGTTAAAAGTCAAAGCTTGCTATTACACCGAATTAATAATGTAGATAAATAAGGGAGGAGTAGACGTTCCGATCAAGAATGAATACAGAATTATAAGAAAGAGAAAAAAAAAAAAGTTAAGATAGAGAAAGGAATCTACAGAAAAGTATAGACGCATCAAAACTGGAGATAACCTAATAGATTATTTAGTAAGGATAAATAGATATTTGAGACACAAGAAGAGAAAGTTGAAGTTGCCAAAATTACCTAGGAGTTTAAAGGAAAGTGTTCTGAAAGTGGAAATGGAAAGAGGGAGGGTAGCGATGACAAGATACAAGCTTTTTGACGAAATGAAAGGAAAGTATTAGAAATACATCAAGGGAGAAAATTTACGAAAGATATACGATTAATTTCAAAATAACGCAAATAATTCAGTATAAATATTCAGAAAACTGTATGGCATAATAAGGTATTACCTATATGAAAATCAATCTACAGACACAGGAAATATATATATCTAAATATCTTTCAAGTAGCTAATATAAGCACTTTTATTTCCTTGAATTAACGTTACATTTTAAAATATTACAACTCCTTAGAATGACGATGAAAATAATAATTAAGATTTTAATTTATCATATGGCCTAATTAACTAAAGATATTTCATATATTTTTAACTCTTAGTATAAATCAACCTAAATAAGATTATTCTTGTTCGAATGATCTCGCAATTCTTCCTATCAAATTAACCTGACATGGGTTGGATCAATGATCAAGCAACTTGTGCTCAATAACTCGATCAATATTAAAATGAATAATGTTAAAAGTCCCTTTCCGTATGCACTTATAGGAAATTCAACTAAAAAAAATTAACAAATAAACCAATAAAAGTATTAATTAATTAATTAATTAATAATAATAATTTTTTGAGTGCTTGTGCAGAACAAGTTTATTAATTAATTTTTTTTTGAAATTTTTTTTTTTTTGAGTGCTTGTACAATGCCATTACTCCTCACTGGGAAGCGACAATACCGAGTTGGAGGTCCAACACCGGGAATGACACCTAGACTAAACGGTACGATAAAAATAATAATAAATTTAGAATCTTAATTTAAGATCAATGAAAATTATAGGAAAATATATATTTACCTTCTCTGTATTTAGAAAAAATAAGGAAAATAGATTTAAAAACTAGAGGTTAAATTCTTAAGTTAAAATAAACAGTAAATAATTGTTATATAAGGTGGAGACCAAGCATGATTAACATCTTTAAAATGCATAAGGGGTTTGCTATAAACCAAAAACGCGGTAAAAAAAACAAAAACAAAAAAACAAACAAACAAACATGTTTCATTTCTTGTCAACATATCTTAAATATGGAGCAGACATATCTTTTTCTCATCCCAAACACGAAAATATATTAATGTATTATCCTTCATTAGCTTAGAATTATACTCTCAATATCCTTACAATTTCTCTTTAAAGCTAAAAAATAAGATTTCAATGGTTTTACCTTGAAGGTCTGGACTGATTGTGAGGAGATATCATAGGATTTAATCTGTCAGTAAATCGGTGGTAGTTCATTTCAAGTTCCTTTTGATAAGCTCGCATTTCAGGTCCGATAAGACTTTTATTCTTTTTCAAAGCTTCAAAACACCTGTAAATATAGAAAAATAACTTAAACGACCTCTTTTACATCCCGTATTCTGTAAATTTTTAATTAATAAAGAACATGATTTCCATGTTTCAATCTATATTTCTCTCTCAAAATCTTAAAAACTGCATTAATTACAGCTATGAAATTCTAGAAAAATGAACTTTAAATTTAACTAAACTTGTAAATTATACAAAGTTCATATCTACATTTCAAAAAAAGAAAATAAACCTTATCTAATGTTAATTATCTAACCTGCGAGAAAAGTTCTTAAAGCAGAGTCGAAGTTTATTTTGAAGTTTATCAGGTGCTTTTCTACCATCACTTAAGTCGCTGAAAAACACATGGGCAATTTCCATAGGTCCTTGATTAACAGTAGTACCAATACATCCCTTTGGAAAGAATATATATATATATTTAAACTCAAAAGAGAAAATAATAAAGTCTACTGCATAGATTAAATCTAGAAAATAAATTTTCTCATAGTTACCAAATTCATATTATAATAATAGTAATAATAATAATGATAATATATTCTAGGTTTAATCACTTAACTAAATTAATTATTTAAGATTTTTATAGCTTTTAAATTGTAAATACTTAAAAAACAAAGAACGAACTAGAAATTAAAAATAAACAAGGAAAATTTAAATTTAAAAGAAGTGAATATTCTGCAGAGAGGAAGTCCTAACCTGTATCGTATTTAATTGCTATTTATATAGTGACAGTGGAAGACATAGAGGCCTGGTATCATTCATTTATATTCGGTACATACAGGGATTCAGTAATCGTATTTTTGGTTAAGATTTTTAAGGAGAATTGGATTCACAGATTTACAAACGTAAAAGAATGGTTATTCACAGAGGATTGTACTCGCATATAAAATAAGATGAGCAAATACTAAAGTTAATAAGGTTTTCAAAGGCCGTAAATCGAAACTATGATCTAATGAACTTGTTTTACAAATAATAGTAATAATTTTATTATTAATATTTTATCAATGAAATGCTAGACACTCACTTGCAAAACCATCTGAAGTATTTTATGGTCTGGAGGGTCTTGATTAATGGCAATTGTAAGCTCTACAGTTTTTTTCTGAATATCT
>SEYY01008231.1:22500-28069 GCA_009176605.1 Armadillidium nasatum
TTACTTGATAAAAAGATGAACTGGCTTGTTCGAGTAACCCAACCAAACCATTTTCAGTGAAATATTTCCCAGTACATATACCTTCCTCATCGGGACTTAAAACATCGTCCGATACTGAAAATAATAGATAATTTTATCTCATTTATTAATTAAAGGATGTGTAAAATAATTTCTTAGTAAGATGATAATGATAATAATTAAAAGGTTTATTTATGATTCTCATACACTAAAATAATTAATACTGACCAGCACTTTCTTCTAAAACGTTTGGAGAAATTCTGCTGAAAGTTACAGCTCCAATAGGGAGGTGAGGTCTATCTTCCAACATATAAAGGTATTCAGACACTAATGCTGCACTGTGGACCATGCACATTGCTGCTTCTGCATGCTGACCCCTCTCACTATGTTTTTGAGCCATGTTGGCAAGCCATGTTAAACGCAAATCGGGAGAATTTTGATAACCACGAGCTGGAGTTAAAAAAAAATAAAAATAAAAAATAAAATAAATTTAACAATTTAAATTAAAATGGCAAAATTCAAAAAGACTAACTCCTAACTCTAATTTAGGGTAATAGAGAGAAGAAGAAAAATCAAAATTCTAAGAGAAAGTATAAATACAAACTAAGTCATAATAACAATTTCTAATCTTTATTTTTTTTTTTTTTTACAAATAAGCTGTCAGGAAGAGAGAGAGAGCAATAAATAATAAAAATAACTTACCAATTCTGTACATAAGATCAAGAAGCATTTCAGGATCCTCTTGATATTCTTTCATTTTGACTGTGTCTGACAATATCATGTGTAAATTGAACACCAAATCTTTAACCTTCAGAAAAAAAAATCACACAACTATGGAGCAAAACCTTGGAAACCTACTAACAAATCAATCAATTCCATAATTATTAGATTATGAAAATTGTAAAATTAATTTAACATTTAATCTTGAAAAATTAGTATCTAACATGCTGTAATATATATTATATATATATATATATATATATATATATATATATATATATATATATATATATATATATATATATATATATATATATATATATATATATATATATATATATATATATATATATATATATATATATATATATATATATATATATATATATATATATATGAACTAAGATCAACAACAACAATAATAATAATAAAACAACTTGTAAAGTACCTGTTCAGGGAAAGACGTATCCTGTAAATCGGTATCCTCTTCTGCGTATGTCAAGATAGTTCTTAAGGATCTTCTAAGGAACGCTTCACTAAAAGTGTGAGATGTTCCAACCAAAGAGCTCAGCGACATAGTTACTTGCATCTTTACTCTTGCAAAATTTCTAATAATAATAATAATAATAATATAATAAAATAATAAAAATTAAAAAAAAAAAAAAAAAAAAAAAAAAAAAAAAAAAAAAAAAAAAAAAAAAAATTTTAAATATTCTAAATGTATATTTATAGGATGAGAAAAGAGAAGAAGAAGAAAGTAGAAGAAGTAGAGAAGAGAATCACTGGATTGGGTTTGGACGGTGTGAAGTAGAAGGAGATTAGATGTTATTAAATATATTTCATGTATTATTTCTTTATTGCAGGTGTCTAGTTATAATAAACAGGTTAAAGGTATAAAGGAAAGGGTCATAAATTCTCCCTTTAAGTTTATATATTTATATAAGAAAGGTGAAATTAGTATTTTAATATTTAGAATTAAGTAAATATATAGAGTTGAACAACTCTAAGAAAGAAAAGAATATTTTTAGTTAAAGAGAAGAAAGAAGAGGAAGAAATTGCCTATACATTTCCTATCGGTTAGCAAGGGGGCCATTTTATCTTATTATAGTGTCTAGGGGTCTGTGTCCCTGAGCGCTTAGTGATATAGTTTCCCTGGGGGCTGTAGTGGGAGTTAGGTTACACTTGATTGTCCGGTATGAGGTGGTATAGGATCGAACAAAGAAGAAGGCAGTCTGGACAACAGTTTGCAGGTGAAAAATTTTTTTAACTCTGTAACATCCTAATTTTATCAGTGGTAGCAGAGCGTAGTTCCGAAAGGGCAACGAAAGGGCAACATCATGGCGAAGAAAGATGGAAGTGAGGAGCAACTAAGACAGGAAAGTCAGGAGAGCAAAACAGTAATGAGAGGAAGGAGATATTGTCCAGAATTTCAAGGTTTAGAGGGAGAAGATTATGACATGTGGAGAAAGAGAGTAATGTTGTGGTACAAGCTCGAAGGAAAGTTTTTGGAATATCCAGGAGGAGAAGTTATGCTTAGTTTGGGAGGAAAGGCATTCCAAAGTGTTTACAATGTAGAGTTAGAGGGGTTGGAAAAACATGTAGCGGTGGAAAAAGTATTAGAGGTACTGGATAAGAGATTTGGAAAGGAGAAGAGTAGAGATCGATATGATAAGATTTTAGAATTTTTCAAGATAAGTAGGAAAATAAACGAATCCATAAGGGACTATGTTGCAAGATATGAGATGATTGAGGATAATTGTAAAAAGGCTGGAAAGGTAGACCTAGGAGAGGATATGAGATGTGTTCACTTGTTAGAAGGTGCAAATATAGGAGAAAATCAGAGACAAATGGTATTGGCATATTGTGGAAAAGGTGATTGGGTATTTGAGGAGTTTAAAAATGGACTACTCAACGTTTGTGAAGGAATAGGAAAGAAGGAATCAAAAGAATGGTTGTTGCAAGAACAGAACTTAGAAACTAGTAGGGGTGAGGAAAAAGAACAGAAAAGGTTAAATCCTAAAAATGCATATGGACAAGTTATGAAATGTATTGTTTGCAGATCTGAATACCATTTCGCAGCACAGTGCCCCATGAAAGGAAAATGGAGAAAACAGGAAGGAAGTGAAGGTAGAAGTGATCTGATAGGTCATAAAGAAAAAGAACAAAGAGGAATTGTATTGGGGGGTTTCGGAAGAGGAAGAGGAAGATTCTTTGAGAAAAGTAAACAAGAGGTAGGAAGTCAAAGAGCATTCATTGGGCAAAAAGAAGGAAAGGAAGAGTGGAACGAGTATGGGAACATATGGCCAATTGTTGATACAGGGTGTAGTGCCAACGTCATAGGGGAGAAGTGACTAGGCCATGTATTGGGTAGTATGTCTTGGAAGGAAAGAGAGGAGGTGAGGAAATCTAATGGAAGTGATAGAGGGGAATTATGTTTTTGGGGAATCTAAATATAAAGCAGTTAAAAGAATTAGAATACCATGTTCATTTTTTAGATGGGATTTTTATTTAATTACAGATGTGGTACAAGGGGATATACCGTGGTTGTTAGGGAGGGAATCATTAAGGAAAATGGGAGCATGTATTAATTTGAATAATTATGAAATGACAATAGGGGCTTTTAGGAATGTAAGAGGTTCCTCTAAGAGTTGATGAAAGAGGTCATTTAAGGATTAGTCTAAGAAGGGGTATAAAGAAAGGAAATATGGTGGGAGGGTAATGTGAAAAATAGTTTAGAAGATAAACAGGAAAGGAAAAAAATACTAAAAAGACTGCATGTTCAGTTCGGGCATCCTAGCAAAGAAAGATTAGGGGAATTGATTAAGGATGCATATAGAGATGAAATGGAAAAGGAGACTCTGAGAGATATCAAGGAGGATATAGGGGAATTGAGTGATAATTGTGAGGTATGTATAAGATATAAAAAAACTCCTAGCAGACCCACAGTTGGGTTGTCACTAGCAAAAAGATTTAATGAAACTGTAGCCATGGATTTAGGTGAATTGGAAGGAAATAAATTTTTGGTGATGTTGGATTTAGGAACAGGGTATTGTCAAGCAAGCTGGGTAAAGAATAAAGAGCCAAAGGAGATAGTAGGTAAGATTCTGGAAAGATGGATTAGTATATTTGGTGCCCCAGAAAGGATTATAAGCGACAATGGTCTTGAATTTCAGAATGAGGATATGAAACTACTGTGTGAGAGATTTAGTATAAAGCAATTGGCAACAGCAGCTGAGAGTCCATGGAGTAATGGGAGGTGTGAAAAGATGTTGGGGCTGTTGAAGAATTCTATGAGAAAGATGAAAGAAGAAGGGTGTAATAAGGAAACGTGTTTACTTTGGTCAGTTGGAGCTAAAAATTGGTTACTGGATAAAGGAGGATACACCCCTAATCAATTGGTATTTGGTAGGAATGGAAAGTTGCCAAATAATACGGATGAAGAAGAAAGAAGTATGGGGGTAGTCGGTAACGAAAGTGAACAATTAAGGGAGACAATAGAAGGAATACATAAGGCAAGAGAGGCTCATGTGAAACAGGAAGCAGAAGATAGGGTGAAGAGGGCTATGAAAGGTCAAATAAGAGAACATAAGTTGGAATTAGCTGAACCTGGAGAAGAGGTGTATTATAAAAGGGAGATAGATAATAATTGGAGAGGCCCTGCTAAAGTCATAGGTAGAGATGGGAAGACGGTGATAGTAAAACATGGAGGTACTTTGCGAGAAATTGCTAGAGTTCATATTACAAGGTTAGCGGGTATTGAACAGAAAGATGAGAAAGAGAGTGTTGTAGTAACGAAATGAAGATGATAACGACCTTAGTGAAAAGGTGGATCAAATAGGGGATACACAAAAAATGAATAATATCATAGAAAATGAGGAAGACGAGTGGCAAGAAGTGGAATACTATAGAATGCAGGAAGAGGAAGAAGAACAACATAGAGGAAGAGGATGAACCAGATGAGGAAGCTGAGGAAAGAAGGGTGCCAAAAGTCAAGATTGGAAAAAGGTATAAAGCTACTAAAAGAGAAAGTGGGGATAAAGTGAAGGTTAAAATACTCAGTAGAGCAGGGAAAGCTACAAGCAAGAAATGGAGTGATAGTTTTAATGTTCAGAATATTGAAAATGGAGAAGAGGGTTGGATAGACTTTAGAGACTTGACAGATGTAGAGGAAATTAGCGACCAAGAAGAGGTATGGCTAGGTAATAGTCTGCAAAGTGAAAGAGTTTGAAGTGCAAAATTGTGTGAAATAGAGAACTGGGAAGAAAATGATGTTTTTAAAAGAGTAAAAGATAAAGGACAAAAGAGAATATCCTTAAGATGGGTGATTACAGAGAAAATTCAGGATGGAGAGGAGAAATGTAAAGCAAGATTAGTTGCTAGGGGTTTTGAGGAGGAAGGAGAGGAGCTGGTAACGGAGTCACCAACATGTTCAGGAGAGGTGTTGAGGATGTGCCTGACTATTATGAAAATGAAGGGATGGAAATGTAATTCCATTGATATTAAAACAGCTTATTTACAGGGAGACAGAATAAAAAGGAAGGTTTGGGTTATTCCTCCCAAAGAGGCTAAGGAGAAAGGACTATGGGAGTTAAAGAAGACAGTGTATGGGTTAAAAGACGCAGCAAGGGTATGGTTTGATAAAGTGGTAAAGATTATAACTGAGTTGGGGGGTGTGAAGAGTAAGTTAGAACCAGCATTATTTGTTTGGAAAAAAGAAGGAAAATGATAGGTATCATGTGCACTCATGTTGATGATTTTTGTTTTGGAGGCAACAAAGAGTTTTTTGAGAAGATCATTACAGGACTTAAAAGCAGATTACGGATAGGAACGG
>SEYY01008232.1:0-5000 GCA_009176605.1 Armadillidium nasatum
AGAGAGAGAGAGAGAGAGAGAGAGAGAGAGAGAGAGCTTTAATAAAGTCTCTCTTCTTTAAAAAGATTTTGTAGTAGCGAAGGAAAAAGAGAGAGAGAGACTCTTTCAAGAACGAAGATAAGCTTTCAGGAAATTAAAACATTTTAGTAAAATTAAATCTAAAATGTTTCATTTAACGCAGTATTATTATATTAAACTTTTATTATACACCTGGGATAAATCTGATTTTTTTTTTTTTTTTTTTTTTTTTTTTTTTATTAATTAAAAAAGAAAAAAAAATTTAAAAGACTACAAGAAAATAATGACATATTCAAGTTAAATCAAATAACATGTAATTTATATCGAAAAATAATAATTAGAGCATTTAAAAGTCAAAAATGAATACTACTACTTCAGAAAAGAAAAAAATAATTCAATTATATATATATATATAATATATATATATATATATATATATATATATATATATATATATATATATATATATATATATATATATATATATATATATATATATATATATATATAGGGTCAAGTGCAATATACAAGGAGTTGTCTAGCAAAAGCAATTTTTTTAACTGAAATTTACTTTTTTTAGGGTAAATAAAAATATGTCAAAACAATTTAATTTCCAATATTGAGCTTCACTCATATATATATATATATATATAATATATATATATATATATATATATATATATATATATATATATATATATATAATATATATATATATATATATATATATATATATATATATATTTTTTATTTATTTTTTTTTTTTTTTTTTTTTTTTTTTTTTTAAAAAAAAATATATATATATATATATATATATATTTTCATTTTTGTATTTAAGTACACTCCATATAGCTCTATATTTTGGGTGTAAGCTAGTATCCATTTTTACTTTCATTTTTTAATGTCGACACGAAACCCAGCATATGTCTACTCTAACCCGTGAGTGATCCTTTTCTAACCTAACCAACACTCTATATCATACTGTAACCTAACCACTCTATATTATACTGAATATCACACATTTTTTAACTATTTCTAAAAAAAAGTATAACAACGATGCAAGGTAATTCGAAACTGAGTCACTTTTTTAACAAAAAGAAAAAAAATTTCTTAAAATAAATATACTCGTAAATGTTGAAGCTCAATAATAAATATAAAGTTTACTTTCTGTTTAAAATTTAATTTATGAATTTATTTTTTAAAACAATAAATAACTGTATTTTTGAGGGTAAAATTGAAAAAATTTCTTTAATATTTTAAGTAAAACTCCAGTATATTGCGCTTGTCCTATATATATATATATATATATATATATATATATATATATATATATATATATATATATATAATATATATTATATATATATATATATATATATATATATATATATATATATATATATATATATATATATATATATATATATAGTATATAGTATATATATATATATGTATATATATATATATATATATATATATATATATTATGTATATATATATATATATATTGTATATATATTATATATATATATATATATATATATATATATATATATATATATATATATATATATATATATATATATATATATATATATATAGTATAAATATATATATAAGTATTATATATATATACTCCTAGTGAAACAAGTGTGATGTCTACCTTTTATAATAATCATCAAACCATGATTTTCTTTAACATTATAAGTTGACCGCAATCAATAAATACATATACTTAGGTATATAGGAGAGTTTATTCTTTTACAGCCCCCATAAATATATATATCAAAAACATAAAAACAAGCGCGAAATAATTCAGATTATTTTATAATTACCATTAAAAATCTTAAAACCACAATCGTAAAGAAAAATATCCCCTATGAAATGGGATGAATTTACTCAGACAATCGACCACTGAGAATAAAATGGAGAAGAAACTGAAATAAAATAAAGCTAACAAAATTATTAATCATTTAAACTATATTGAAAAATAGAGCACCAAGCGACGATAATCCTAATAGATGGATGAAAGAAAATATCCTAAATTGGGTCAATTTGATCAGTACCAAATAGGTTGGAAACTATTCACTATTCTGAGTGAATGTTTCTTAGCTACAGAAACCCAAGAAAATCCTCACATTTCCCTACCAATATATATATATATAGTATATATATATATATATTATATATATATATTATATATATTATATTATATATAATATAATAATATATATATATATATATATATATTAATATATATATATATATAATATATTATATATATATATATATATATATATATATATATATATATATATATATATATAATATATATTATATATATATATATATATATATATATAGATACATCTCCGATAAAAGTTTATTCCTCGATACCTATATGCCGATTTATATACCACTACGATATATATTTACTCCTATACAAAATTTTCCATACCGATATCGATACTGAAAAGGCCGATAATACGATACTTCACTCCTCCCTAATATATATATATATAGTGATGGATCGGATATATTTTCCAATTTGCGGATGCGGATGCGGATGCGGATGTTGAATTTTGGAGGATGTGAGCGGATGCGGATGCGGATGCGGATGCGGATGTTGAATTTTCGAAAGTGCGGATGCGGATGCGGATGCGGATGTTAATTTGATGCGGATGCGGAATGCGGATGTTAATTTGATTTTGATGGGATGCGGATGTTATATATATATATATATATATATATATATATATATAATATATATTATATATATATATATATATAATAATATATATATATATATATATATATTTCACTATCCCTTCCCACTTCGTGAGGTGGTGCCCTCCACAATTCCTTTACAACATAACTATTCTTACTTTCAACGCTTTCACCACCTCCCCCATCTCTGTCTCCACAAATCTTCTACCCTCGTCAAACTCAAATTCCTTCCATCAAAATCACTCTCACTCCATCCATCCATCCACTTCGCCTTCCCCTCCCAATACCCTTCCCCTATCTACATCGGATCTACGTACCTTGCCAATCATTCTGTTCTCTTTCATTTTCACATATGTCAAACCATTTAGCACATCCTCCTCCTCTCTATCAATACACCTTCTTCCATTTACACATCTCCCTTATTCTTTCATTCTAATCCTATCAATCCTTCTCAATTATATATCGCTCTCAAACTTTCATCTCAAAGACATTGAAACTTTTTCTCGACCGAGCACTTATCGTCTATGTTTCACACACATACAATACAGAAGGTGAACACATACATTCAAACATTCTTATCTTTATTTCTTTCAAATTTTTCTTTTTTCCATACTTTTCTTAGGCCCCCAATACTTCATTCCTTCTAACCACTCTGTTCTTTATTTCCTTTTTCCGTCCCACCCTTACCTTCCACGAACATTACTAGATATTGAATTCATTCACCTCCTCAAGTTTCCATTCTCACACTTCTACAAACCAATTCCTCCCTCCACATTTCCTCATCTCCACCTCCAATCCTCATAATTTACTCTTCCCTGGATTGACTTTCTATCTCGTGTTTGCACATTCCTTTCAAACTCTCTCACAAGTATTCTCATCTTTTCTCAGATTCTGCCACCAACACATGCCGCATCATCTGCAAAAAGTAAAACATTCACTTCACATTCACCTCCATATTTCTCAACGTAAAACTCTTCCCTTCTCTCTCCATTTTCTAAGTAAACCATTCATCAATAGATTAAATAACATGGAGATATTACAAACCCTGTCTCAATCCACTCCTATGCTAAACCAATCCGATAGTTCTCTCTTCACCCTCACTCTTGATCTACAATTCGCATATATATATATATATATATATATATATATATATATATATATATATATATATATATTATATATATATATATATATATATATATATATATATATATATATATATATATATATATATATATATATATATATAATTTTATTTTTTATTTTTTTATTTAATGATGGATCGGATGCGGATGCGGATGTTAATTTTGATGAAGTGCGGATGCGGATGCGGATGCGGATGGAATTTTTGAAAGTGCGGATGCGGATGCGGATTTGATTTTTGGAAATGCGGATGCGGATGCGGATGCGGATGTTGAATTTTCGAAAATGCGGATGCGGATGCGGATGCGGATGTTGATTTTTGTGCGGATGTTCCGCATCCGCGCGCATGCGGATGCGGATGCGGATGCCATCACTAATATATATATATATATATATATATATATATATATATATATATATATATATATATATATATATATATATATATATATATATATATATATATATATATATATATATATATATATATATATATATATATATATATATATACTATATTTATTTAACTCCTAGACCTTATTAGGAAAAATGCAAAAAATTCATATTTTAAAAATTAGAGTCCATAAAGCGAGAGAAAAAACGCTAATTGATATGCGAATTAAACTCGTTTTTCTTAAAGTTATATATATATATATATATATATATATAATATATATATATATATATATATATATATATATATATATATATATATATATATATATATATATATATATATATATATATATATATATATATATATATATTATACACCGGGATAGAGCAGTTGATGGAGCGATGGACTCAAATCATTTCGTGAAGTGAACCCGGTTCGAGCCCCAAAGAGAGAATATGTTTCTTTGTCTTTCATTTTCAGAATATCTTTTCAATTTCTTATATATATATATATATATATATATATATATATATATATATATATATATATATATATATATATATATATATATATATATATATATATATATATATATATATATATATATATATATATGCCCACCAGAGGAGGAAAAAAAAAAAAAAAAAAAATATATATATATATATATTATATATATATATATATATATATATATATATATATATATATATATATA
>SEYY01008232.1:10000-32500 GCA_009176605.1 Armadillidium nasatum
TAAATATTGTGTGACCTGGTGAGCAAAATATGGAGGAGCCCCATCTTATTGATAGTACATACCATTTCTTATGTTTAAAAGAACATCTAGTAAATCTTGTATCACATTTTGCAAAAAATTCCAAATAACGTTTTCTTGTTAGACGATTCTCAATAATGAAAGGACCAATTAAATGAAATATTGACAGTCCCACACTACACGTTAATTGAAAAACAATGCTGAAAATTTGTTACACTTTTTCGTGGGTATTTTCGCCAAAACATCGATGAGAATTAATGGTATTTTCGCCGCCGTTATGACTGAATATTGCTTCTTCGGTAAAGAGTATGTATCGAACCAAATGAGAGTTAGCGATTATCCATCGAACAAATTGCATGCGTCCTGAACATGTTCCTGGTTGTAGGTGCTGTACACGTTGTAGGTGATTTTGATATAAGTCCTGTTCGTGAAATGCGCAATCACTTTTTGTTTAACGAATTAAAGCTGAGCAGCAATTCTTGGTGAACTAGTGGTAGGGCTCTGTTCTACTAAATCCAGAATGCCCTCTACTTCGTTTACATCTTGTCTACGGACACGTTCAGATGTGAAGTGCGCACTGGGAAGTCTATCGGTCTCACACAGTGTGTTGAAAATTTTGAAAAATTTTGATAAGCTTTTTTACGAAGTTCTACGATGAAGAACACGATGACGAAACTCTTCAACAGCAACTGTAGGAATCCCGTTGTTCAAACCATAAACAAACTTCATATTCGCATACTCCAAATTTGAATAGATGTGTGTGGCATTATTTATCGCTTTTATTACAATTATCACGCAAAATAATTCACAACTGACAGTAATTAGTTGACAAGTGGCAATATTTTGTGTTCTTTACCATATGTTAGTCTACTTGATTGGTTGTTTAAACTTAAACCTTTACTCTGTAATTCGAAAAAAATGAAAATCGGATTATAACTTTTAGGTTTTAAGGTAATATATTTATGTGTAGAATATACTCTCAGAGTTTAGTCTGTTCCTTCCAACGCACCCTGTGTATATTATGATGCTTCTAAGTCAAAAAGATAATTTCGAAATAAAACACAACTAGAGGTAAAGGAGATTCTAGATGCAATAGCCAGTAGTAATTGAAATACATCTGAGTAATTTACCAAAAAGAAGACTCAAATATTCTTAAAAATCTCTGCTTTACGAGTTTAACTAACAAATGTGAGCTGATTTCAAAAAGTTGTGACGTTAGATGATTAAGACATACCCAATCCAGGATATTCTGACACGTTTACGTAGTGATCTGTTTCTTTCGTGTAATAGCGAGAAATAAGCAGTCATCCTCATTAAAAGGGTAAAAGACTAAATATGGAATGATTCACCATACAGTTCATATTTAAGCCTACCAGAAGCTTCCAAAAATGAACGATGGACAGATTGCCAATTAACTAGCTTGAAAAAGAAATATCAGTTATTGGGTTGTCTTCATTGGCTAAAAAGTACCTAAGTGCTCCACCCTCTTCAGAAATGAAGTAGCATCTTTTCAGTACAACAGGGAATATACATGAAACAATAATAACAATATTAATCTTAAGCAGATTAAAACCAGAAAACGGTGAAGAATTAGAATTGTCAACTGCAACTATGGAAAGTATTTTTAATATGAAAAACAATTTTCGTAATAAATGTATGAAAAGTTTAACAACCTTTCATACACTTATTAGTTATTATATCCTACTTTAACTTTTTTTTTTTTTAATTTCGGTCAACACATGTACATTTCAAATTTCATTTCATTTACATCCTAAGTACTCAATATTTGTTCGAAATGAAAATTATCTTTTTTAAGAATAAGCAGCAGCAATTAAGACATTCAGTGTGCCCGCTAATTAATTGGCTTCGACTGACGCTTCTGTAATATGCCGAATTAATCGTTAGAACTGCCTCTCTACTTCACCTAATAATAGCTTTTTCAAAAACTTGTCTACTGCACTTATCTATAATGAGAACAATCATTAGTCTCATAACCTTCTATGACTCTCTCTCTCTCTCTCTCTCTCTCTCTCTCTCTCTCTCTCTCTCTCTCTCTCTCTGCTGTCTCTTCTATAACAATATAACAATTTCCGTGTTAATTTAAAAATTTATCTTGAAACCTCGTATTACTTAGACAGCACGAGCTGTTTTAAAGGACCCGTGAATTCTGTTAAGGTTAAGAGAAATTTTTACCTCCTCATTGTCACTTCAGCTGTACAAAGATTTCATTCTTATATGATGTACTGAGGGAATGATCTACAGTACTTCGTTCCACTTTTCTTCTGAACAGGATCTTCTCCAAGGCTAAAAAATTATTCAACAATAGCATTCTCTTTGATACCATATTATTTTTCCTCAAGACAACGTTGCCTCTCTTTTTTTTACATTTTAAGTTCATTTGAGGGAGACAACACCTCGCATTCCAAATCCTTTGCACTGAACTCGTAGCACAATACGTCTTTGCATGATTTTTGTTTAGGGATTACCAATTACAGAGTTACTTACACTTTTAAATCTTTTTTTTTTTAGCAATTTCTGAACTGCGGAAATTCTAACCTAAATCCCCCCTCACTCCCCCACCTTTAATACAGTCTCTAATTTAAATGCCAGTAGATTACAATCCAAATTATATATATCTTAATCCAACAATTCTAAAACATGTAAGCAATTAAACTCTTGAAAAATAAATATTTAGAATACTACTTTGTGAGATACCAATAAAGGTTACCCAAATTACAGACGAGAAGATATCGACGTTATGGAAATATCCAATTAAAGCACAAATACATTCCTATGAGTCAGAATTAAGAAGGCTCTAAATAACTAAAACATTAAAGACAATGAGTCTTAACGCAATTATATATATATATATATATATATATATATATATATATATATATATATATATATATATATATATATATATATATATATATATATATATATATATATATATATATATATATATATATATGTTATAAAACTGGAATACATAAAAGCTCTACGACTCTGTGTTCTTTTGCACATGTATTATTATTATTATTATTATTATTATTATTATTATTATTATTATTATTATTATTATTAGGTACTTGATGCTACTTGTTAATTTTAGAATGACTTTTCCTTCAGTTTTATTTCAAACTGGATACTAAAAACTGCTTACTTCAGAAACTCAATACTAATCAAAATTAATATAATTGTGGCAATGAACTTATTGAAATCTTTCGACAAAGTCCGGCACAAAGCCTTGATTTTAAACTTTCTTCTTTTGCTTTTTATCATTCTCTGTCTATGCTTCTTTTTAATTTCCTTTCCCGCTGTTCTGTAACATTTGTTGAAAAGACCAGAGTCTGTCATCTTATGAACCTTCTGTTTTATTCCCAGTCTTCTTTTTTTTCTACACTTCATTACTGGTCTTCTTTCTGCCATTTCATCATCATTCCATTATCTAAGCACTTATGATAATGACTTTATCCATTACTTCCTTCATTTTCAAAGTCATCCCACTCAATGAGAAACGACTCGTACTAAGAGGTGGCCTTGGCAATTGATGTCTATTTTCTCTTATTTCTAATGGAAGAAAAGAAAGGATGATTGTTTTCAATCCCTCAAACGCTCAGTTACTTAGCATTGCCTCCTACACAACTATAACATCTTCGAAAACACACAACCCAAACCTTCTCAGTTAAAACTTCAATTAATATTTTTGGTATTTCTTTTTTCTCCCGGTAATCTTTGAAGAATCCTATTCTTCTTTTACAAAAGGAGCTCGTAAGAGGATGGGTATTGAAAGGCGCCTTCCGAATTTCTTTCTACAACTTCAGTTACTTCCTCTGTGTAGGTGCGTCCTTCGTCTTTCTATGAAGTAAGCATCACGCTAAAATCTCTTTGGGGCAGCCTAAGTGTTACTATCGCTATCACAACGGACACTCTTCTGAATCATGTCATAGCTCTTTCGTGTGAAGAATTTGAGCATCTGATCTTGAACCACAATTTTATCACTTCTTTCTCCAGCTCTCCGACCCTACATTTAACATTATGCTCTTCGTTCTATTTCCCCCCATTTACTTTGGTTTGAACACTTTTAAACGTTGTGCATCAATTCATAGACTTGAATTTGAATATACTTATATATATAAAAAGAAAGACCTAATAACACAATAAAACTACTAGTTATATTTTTCTTCATTTTTAAAACTTTCAGAAAGGAAATCAAATTAAAATCAGAGTTTGCCGAGATAAGAAAGATCAGATCCTTATAAATGTACTAAAGCATAATCATATATGGGACTTTAAATCAAGCAAATAAAATTTTTTTTTTTTTTATTATATAAAGAATAATAAGTAGCCAAATTAAAATTGATTCCATAATTCTTTGAATACTTTTTATAAGCGTCAGCGGGTTTTAAGCTCTCTGGTTTCTCCTCAGTTTAAGTCATACAAGAAAAACATGCCTTGATCATCTAAGTTAACCCCAAACTTGCAGGACATATTGAATTATCGCAAAAATAACTCCTCCCCCAAAGGAAGTTTATTATCTTTTAAATCATTTGACATTTTTAAAGCTTCCAACAACTAGAAAGATTCTTGTTTTCAATTTTTTGCCTAACAAATGAAGAGAGAAAACGTTTGAGTCTCATTTCACAATTCAGTTAAAACCTGAACAGACACAAATACAAATAATCACATAGATATTTTACGTCTTTTGGAATATCAGGATTTTTAAAAGATAATTAGCAGTTTGGCCATGGAAAAGATTTCACCGTTTGAATCAAAGCTTCTGTACTGGACACAAAAATTATAATGAAAACAAGTTTAGCTGCTTCTCTAAACTTAACTTTAGTTTTGGAAGTCTGCGAAAATCTTTTTTTAGATGACAAAAAGGATCCAGTTTTAAGTAATATAATCAAACTCTAGAAGTGGTTCTCAGATTACTTTCCAGAGCTTGATTCACATACGGTCAATTGGTTAGAGTGAATCCCATTACCTGTGAAATTGGTGATGTGCCAGAAGTGCCTGAACACAAGCAAAGGCACTTCTTGCTTTTCAAAACAAACCCCAGGTATTTGTTAGTTTCTGGGTATCAAGAGCTGCAAAGTCTTCCAAAATTGAAAACAAGAAGATTTAAAAATGCTATTTCCATTTTCAAAACTTAAGTATTTTCCATACTCATAAACTTTTAAAAATAAAGTATAAAAATAAGTTGAACCCAAAAGAAAATATTCAAATTATTCTTGATAATGAAATGGTTTTAATTATGAAGCTGAATAAATAAATGAAACAAGATCATTTCTTCAAAACTTGAAGTGAAAATGTTTTCAAAGAAATTCTTCTGCTTCTTAAAAAGATTTTAATTAATTTTGTCTGTTAATATGTTCCAATTTCATTCAGTTTATTTTTCATTTCATTATTTTTATTTATTTTACGTTTTATTCACAAAGTTGATTTAACAAGTATAATATATACTTTTCAGTCTGATTGAATGTATTCTCTAGATATACAGAAGTGGTCAAATGAATAATTGTAAATTTAAGTTACTGTTTTTTTTTGTTTTGTTTTTTCTTGATTTTGTAGAATTAAAGAAAAATATTTGCATACCATATATGTTACAAATTTCAAGGGCAATTACTTTGTTTACCCTCGATTTCAAAGTCTAGGGATAATATCATTGTGCACAAATATATTTTGGAAGTACTATACTGACCAAGCAAGTTATGTGCACAGTGGTTTAAGGCATATCCAATTAATATTCTTAGATCAATAAAACTGAGCAGCTGTGAAATATAATTCATATTTATATTACATATCTAAAAAGTTAACAATGCTGTATAAAAGCAATTTAGAAAAAAAATTTAGTTATTAAAGATTTTTTGGATTTCAAAAAATATAAAAAAAGAAAATAAATAAATAAATAAAACCCAGAGGGATTAGTAAGCTGGGTTAATTAAAAAAACGGTTTTCACCAACTCTGATATATATATATATATATATATATATATATATATATATATATATATATATATATATATATATATATATATATATATATATATATATATATATATATATATATAGTCCGTGATTAAGGTCAACGAAGCCAATGAAAGATGAGACTGTAATATACTCTGAGAGCCATTTGCCCAATATCATCAAAACGACAATTTTGAAGTCATCGTCACAAATTAAATTACAAATATGATCGACACAGCAAATTATAAACTATTTTATAAATTATTTCAAAACATTAAAGCCAAAGTGAAAGGTAAGACATTTCAATAAATAAACAAATAAATAAATAAATAAATAAATAAATAAAAAGCAGCCGTCAATTTAGTTAAAAGCTAATGAAACTTTTACAAGTAAAAAGCAAAGCTAATTAATTAAATTTCTATTTTAAACAAGACTCCTATCCTAAATCTACAAAAAGATCCACACAAGAAAATTCGAGTAAAACTCAAAAACGAATCCTCTGGAAAACGAGGTCACCTTTAAGAAAGATATGGAGTTGAGAGGCATTTTCCACATAAATATACTCATGCGGTAAAAAAAAAAGAAAGAAAGAAATTTTAAAGCGATCACAAGCACTCTACAACAACTCGTTTTAAATCACGGACTTATTGAGACTAGAATCGAAGACCAAATACAATGAGAAGTAATAATGAAAAAGAAAAGATAGGGAGAGAGAGAAGGGCTCAAAAATATAAGTGTCCGGAACGGAAAATGAATGAAAAGGATTCATATTCGAAGGAAACAAACAAAGGGAACGCACCAAATATCCCATTTTGGAATTCCTATAATAGATTATCCCAGAGCAACATATATATATATATATATATATATATATATATATATATATATATATATATATATATATATATATATATATATATATATATATATATATATATATATATATATATATATATATATATATATATATATATATATATATATATATATATATATATATATATATATATATATATATATATATATATATATATATATCTATATATATATATTATAAAATAATATATATATTATTATATATTATATATAATATATATAAATATATATATATATATATAATATATATATATATATATATATATATATATATATATATATATATATATATATATATATATATATATATATATATATATATATATATATATATATATATATATATATATATATATATATATATATATATATATATATATATATATATATACCTAAATTTTCCTGTGAAAGAATAATTAAAATAATGAATAAATAAAGTGAACTTTAATTTATGAACCCTAAAATGTTTGTCCATTTGTTTCTTTTAAAGGAAAAGTACTCTTTAAGCGCCATTATATTGCAGGAAAAAATTTCTCAAACATCATTACGCCACAGTGTTCCTCCATAATATATATATATATATATATATATATATATATATATATATATATATATATATATATATATATATATATATATATATATATATATATATATATATATATATATATATATATAGGGAATGGAGTGAAGTATCGGTATCGGTATATCGGTATTTTTGCAGTATCGGTATCGGTAAAAAAAATTGGACAAGAATAAAGTATCGGTATCGGTAGTAGTATTGGCATATTATCGGCATATTTTTAGGTATTCGGTATCGGTATCGGTAAAAAATTTTTAGGTATCGGTATTAGGTATCGGTATCGGTATCGGTAAAAATTTTGGTATCACTCCATCCCTAATATATATATATATATATATATATATATATATATATATATATATATATATATATATATATATATATATATATATATATATATATATATATATAGATGTTGTGTAGAAAGATCTATAATTGTAAGAACAGAGTTCGTTCCAGGGTTCGAACCAGCGCTCCTGCGTCCGTGAAACAAGCGCACCGTCTTAACCACTATATCATCCCGGCAATCCAAAATTCTATTTACTTAAAAGCTTGACTTGAAGGTGACTTTTTGGGTTAAACAAATGGTCTACTGATTGAGACGATGCACTCAATTACATATATATATATATATATATATATATATATATATATATATATATATATATATATATATATATATATATATATATATATATATATATATATATATATATATATATAATATATATATTATATTAGAAAAGTTCATATTGCCCTTTTTGAGGAGAGAAACTTTCCTTGGTAGTATATATAGGATCCCCAAGTGGGATCGAACCAGCGCTCTCAAGCATGTGAGTAAATTTAGAATATATATATATATATATATATATATATATATATATATATATATATATATATATATATATATATATATATATATATAATATATATATATATATATATATATATATTATATATATATATATAATATATAATTATAATATTTTTTTTTTTTTTTTTTTTTTTTTTTTTTTTTTTTTTTTTTTTTTTTTTTACCCTTGAGAAAAAAAAATAATTAACTTCTTTCCCTCTTCTTCTTTCGTTACAAGAAAGAAATTAAGTTCTTTTTATTAATTAAATATAAAAACGAAATTAATAAATAAATAATCCACTTCTAAGAATTAGGTTTAAAAAAAAAAAAAATAATTATGATAATAAACAAGAATATATATATATATATATATATATATATATATATATATATATATATATATATATATATATATATATATATATATATATATATATATATATATATATATATATATATATTATATATATATATATATATTATATATATATGGCCAGACTGTATATTAGCATCCATCCATAACTTCAAAAACTACTAATCCTACGTTAAAAAGGATTATATTTTTGAAATCCTTGTCGAATTTTAGGTAAGAAAAATTGGGAAATAAAAAATAAATTCATATATTAATTTTTTTTAGATAAGTAAATTTTACTTTTTTACAAGAGCGCAAGAATCTTTCGTCTGACAATGTCATTTTTAAATTTTTTTTTTAGAAATTGGAAAACATAGGAAATACCCTAAATCGTCTACAGGAAAAGTAGTCGACAATATCATCATCACTCACGGGTCGGGGGGTACGGGGGCAGAGCCCCCGTAGACAAATGTTTTCTTTTTAAATATTTAAGTGGTACATTTAACGACAACCTCACCGAATCATTTCAAAGCACGCACTGCCATCAAATTTTTCAGTTGCAACATTTTCATTTTCCAAGTTGTCGTTCATTTTTATAAATATATATATTTTTTTTTAACTTTTTTTAATATTTTTTATAGTTTTCTTACTGCAAATTACCCAATGATTTCAAAACTATAATCCTTTTTATTGTAAGGTTAGTAGTTTTTGAGTTATGGATGGATGCTAATGTACAGTCTGACCTATATATATATATATATATATATATATATATATATATATATATATATATATATATATATATATATATATATATATATATATATATATATATATATATATATATATATATATATATATATATATATATATATATATATATATATATATATATATATATATATATATATATATATATATATATCCTTAGGGTCTGCCCGATTTCAGTTTATCAACTCAAAGGAAGAAATCATTTAAAATTTGATAAGAACTCAAAATTTTTGCTTACGTACTAAAATTTTATGAGCGCATATTTACAAGGAAAATGTTCTCAAACGTTGGGACAGCGCAGTTTAATTTTATCGCCTGATTTTCGTTTCTATATGTAATAATGTTACGTTAATAGTTATTCTAAAGGAAAGGAGAGAGAAGTGACATTTAGTGGAAATGGGAGTAGTCGATTTATGACAGTGGTGTGTGCGTGTGTGTATTTTAACTTTCACAAACAAACACACACACACACATACAGACTCGTGTCGAAGCTAAAAAGGACCTACATACTGTACTCATGAGGTTGGTGTGCATATACTCGTGTGTGTGTGTATATATATATATATATATATATATATATATATATATATATATATATATATATATATATATATATATATATATATATATATATATATATATATATATATATATATATATATATATATATATATATATATATATATATATATATATATACCCTATTTACAGAGTTAGACTATCGTGAAATCAAAGAGGTTTAGAAAATTGATAGCTGATAAGGTTGCTTCACAGATAAAAAGATTAAAAATAGGATAGATAGCAATAGAATAATGACTGAGTAAAAAAAAAGAAAAAAAAGAAAAAAAGAAAAGATGAATGGACAAATAATAATAAGAATAAAAACAGAAAAAAGGAGAAAAATGAAACGATTTTCACAAAGAAAAAGCCTCTATTGTGTGTGTGTGTGTGTGTGTGTGTGTGTGTATGTGTGTGTGTATGTGAGAGAGAGAGAGAGAGAGAGAGAGAGAGAGAGAGAGAGAGAGAGAGAGAGAGAGAGAGAGAGAGAGAGCGGGGGGGAGGGAAAATGTGAATTCAAAGCAAGATAAATATAAAACTGAAATGAATCCAGAGAAACAAGAAAAAGAACAAAGGAAATGTCTCTTTAACTATTCTTGAAAACCAAAAGATTTTGAAGGAAATTTTTAAATAAAAATTCCCCATCAGAAAGGAATGACGTAGCCTATGGCTGGAATGATACATTATCTTTTGACTATTTAAAGGGAAAAGTGACATTCAATATTTGTCAGCTACTGAAGAAATAAATTGACGTTATACACTGAAAATAAAAGTGTGAAAAGATAATAGAGAAAAGTTAAAGGAGGAAACAGTGATAGAAAAACAGTTGGGTTATTACCTGGAAGATGAACAGCTGATGCAATTTTTTTCCTCTATTCTGATAAAATACGAAGAAAAAAAAAATAAAAAGAATTACTTATATATTTTCTTCAATTTAGAAGCTTACTACAACAATACCAAAAGGCATGAAATTGAAGGAAGGTTGGGGAAAAACGTAGAATAGCGTATGTGTGACTGAGAAATGTTCTGTGAGAATTGGATTATATCTGGAAACTTTTATATTTGCTATCTTATATTGGGTGTCATAATATTCCTATCATATTTTGAGTGATAGTAAACGATATAAAAGAACAAGACCTATTTGTAGATCATACTGTATTAGTATTAGAAATTTTAGAAGAGAAGTTTGCAAAATAGAGAAAAACAATGAATTATATAGGATTAAATATCAGCAATAAAAAAGACTACATACCAGTGATGTATATAAAAGTTAGGCACAAGAGGCAAGAGCCGCAGACCTGACTAAAAAGTTTTTGTTACCAGCTACCGAAGAAGCTTGACATTTTATAAGTAAAATTACGATGAATTTAAATATATAATAACAATAAAAGTTTAAACAAAGGAAAGGAGGAAACTCGTTTACAACATCAATCTAAAGTAAAAACAATAACAAACACTTTTGGATACAATATTACTTATCCTTTTGCCTTTTTCTGTACATTAGATGCATCCCTCAAATTACTTGCATACATAAGAAAAATTCTAGAATATAATTCTAGCTAAGATTTAATAGTTTTAAATGTAAAAAAGTAAGCCAAGTCGCACTTTAGAGAATCTCAATTTGCGTACTTTTTGTTTCAGGTCCGTACGAAACATTTTGAAAACAAATTGTAGGGGGAAAAAAATCCTTTCTATATTGTATTTAGTTTCAATATCTTTAGAGTCTCAACCAGAAGAACAATTATTATTATTATTATTATTATTATTATTATTATTATTATTATTATTATTATTATTATTATTATTATTATTATCGCTGGTGCACTATAGACACGTAAAGAAAAGAATGATTATTCTTTTAAATAAAAAATGATGGATATGGAAATTAGAAGATAGAAAAAAGAAAAAAAAAATAATTGAAAAATTGCGTACTGAAAATTTAACGCAAAAGAGGATTAAGTGGAGATGAAATATGCAACACAAGAGAATGGAAAATGGCTTTTACGAATACACGATCGCAAATAAAAAATAAGTTGAAAAGAAGAAGAAAAATTCCTAAAATCACACCATTCATTAAATAATAAATAACAAAAAAAATTTAAAAAATTATATTTTACATCATTACAAACTTTCTCAGCATTTATTCAACTGAAAATTAAAGAGAAGAAAGCGAGTTTGAAGATTAATGAAATTAATATTGAATTAAAGAGCTCTCCCTTGAAAATAAAGAAAAAAAATAGGCTCAAGAGTTCATCATAATAAATATCTGGGAAAATTTAAATGCTCACCTACGGTGTGTAACAGAGTTAAAACTAGCTTTAAAAAAAAATACCTCAAATGATACGAGATAAGTTAAGTACACTGCAAAAAATTGTCCTAACGAATCGTTGGGACAAGTGGCAAAAATATCACAGGAAAATTTTCAATATAAAAAAGACATGTTAAGCATAAGAAAGTAGCTTCACCGATTTATTTTCTAATAAGAAAATAACTGACAAAATTTGTTGTGACATTTTTACCACTTGTCCCAACGATTCGTTAGGACAATTTTTACAGCGCAGTAACGGGAAGCTCCTTGGACTTCAGAAAAAATATCTGAATTGAACCTTCCTTTATTATAATGTAAAAAATGCTGAAACAATCAGCGCTAAAAGCGAAGTCCAACCTTAGAAAACAAAGAGGCTACAGCTTTCCTGTAGAAAATTGAGGCTACAGCTTTCCTGTGGAAAACAAAGAGGCTACAGCTTTCCAGTAGAAAAGAGGCTACAGCTTTCTTGTAGAAAATAGAGGCTACAGCTTTCCTGTAGAAAAGAGGCTACAGCTTTCCTGTAGAAAATAGAGGCTACAGCTTTCCTGTAGAAAACAAAGAGGCTGCAGTTCCTCTACATCCTTTAAAAAAAAGGAAAATTGTAAATTTTGGAGTATAATATCTTTGCCTTACATTTAAGAACCTCAGAGAGCAAAGGGATGAAGATAAATAGAGTTGGACAATCCAGAAATGATTAAATATAATTTAAGGAATGAAAAATGTGAAATTATTATAATGAAGTTGAAGAAAAACAACTTTTTCTGAATGAAGAAGGAACTGAAATGGTAAAGAGATGTACTACTCAGAAATGGAAGAATAACAAATAAACTGGTCTTTCTAAATGAAAATTGACTTACTATGATTATTATGATATAGAGATTAAAGAAAATGAAGAAAAAGTTTATGAACAACTACAGTCTAATGTCCGTTGTGGGGTTACATCAACAATTACCGCAAAAAAAAAAAAAAAAAAAAAAAATATTACAGACCAAATATGCAGAATTAAAAATCAGTTTCAATTTCAGTTTCCATAGCGGGAAGCATCATTAAGAAATTTTAAAAATTATTCGCTTAGATTCTAGAATTTAAAAAAATAAATAAATAAATAAAAAAATTAAAAAAAAAAAAAAAAAAAAAAAAAAAACACCTTGCCAACAAAAAAAAGTTTAAGCTTGACGAATGGGATAACACTCAATCAAAGAGTTTTTTTTTTCCTTTCTGTAATTTATTTACTAAGAATAAATTTTCATTATATTTTTTTTTAATACTCAAATACAATTACCATCATAATATTCTGATTAAATGCATGACAATACTGTATCAGTACTTCTTTATTCGTTGACAAACACACACACACACACACACTTAATATATATATATATATATATATATATATATATATATATATATATATATATATATATATATATATATTATATATATATATATATATATATATATATATATATATATATTTATTATTATATATTATATATATATATATATATTTATATTTTTTTTTTTTTTTTTTTTTTTATTTTATTTCCTCTGGTGGGCAAAGGCCAGAGGCCTACCAATATTCCACCAGAGTTAGGGGGAAAGTCGGGAACATGGTCTAATTAAAGGCCGACATGACCTG
Source organism: Armadillidium nasatum (assembly GCA_009176605.1). NCBI lineage: Eukaryota > Metazoa > Arthropoda > Malacostraca > Isopoda > Armadillidiidae > Armadillidium > Armadillidium nasatum. The sequence goes on from SEYY01008232.1 coordinate 23,932, forward strand.
ATACACGTCGTTTGAAGGTGGCTAAGTCATAGGAAGTTGGGAAAATAGATGAAGGAAGTGTGTTCCAGACTTTACCAGTAGAGTACATGTAAGATTGAGCATAGCGGTTAAGTCTGGGGTCAGAGAGTTGGACAGAGAAAGGATGAGACTGTGTAGAAAGACGAGTCGCACGAACCCTTCTCAGTGGAGGAGGTATGCTAACGAGAGAGTTCAGAAGAGCAGTGTCCATTGTAATAGCGATAGCAAAGAGAGAGTGACGCAACATTTCGACGGGCAGAAAGAGATTGGAGAGAATTAGTGAGAGCAGGAGAGTTGATAAGGCGAAAAGCTCTAGACTCCACCTTTTCCAGGAGAGCTGTATGAGTGGAACCACCCCAGATGTGTGACGCATACTCCATACAAGGGCGAACAACACCCCTATACAGAGCAAGCAACTGGGGTGGTGTTAAGAAATTCTGAAGGCGCCTCAGAACACCCAACCTCTTAGAAGCTTGTTTAGAAAGAGAGGTAATGTGATCTTTCCAAGAAAGATCACGAGAAAAAGAAACACCTAGAATATTAAGGAGAGATGAAGGTTTGAGTTGCGTGTTTTCGAAGAAGATATCGTTGTTGTGTGGAAGATTGTGGTCGAGTAGAGAGATGGAGGAATTGAGTTTTTGAGGCATTGAAAACAACCATGTTTTCTCTGCCCCAATTTGAAATGAGAGATAGATCAGAGGTTAGTTGCTCCAAGGCCACCCTCCTTGCCTCTATTAACTGTTGTTGAAAGGGGCGCCTTTCAAAATGAAAAGAGTAATGAAGGGTGGAGTCATCAGCATAGGAGTGGATAGGAGATGAAGTAATAGAGAGAAGTTCATTAATAAAAAGCAGAAAAAGTGTTGGGGATAGGACAGATCCTTGAGGAACACCACCTTTTTATAGATTTATAGGATGAACGGTGGCCGTCTACAACAGCTGCTATAGAACGACCAGGAAAGGAAATCAGAAAGAAGGTCACAGAGAGAAGGATAGATTCCGAAAGAGGAAAGTTTGGAAATCAAAGCTTTGTGCCAGACTCTATCGAAAGCCTTTCGATATGTCTAGCGCGACAGCAAAAGATTCACCGAAATGCCGAAGAGCGGAGGACCAAGAGTCAGAGAGAATGGAAAGAAGATCACCAGTAGAGCGTTTTTTACGAAAGCCATACTGGCGATCAGAGATAAGATTAGAAGAATTGAGATGTTTCCAAATCTTCCTGTTAAGGATAGATTCGAAAACTTTAGAAAGAACGGAGGTTAAAGAAATTGGAAGGTAGTTAGAGGGTTGAGAGGGGTCCCCCCTCTTCGGCACAGGCTGAATGAGGACACGTTTCTAGCAAGTAGGGAAGGTTGAAGTAAAAAGACATAGACGAAATAGTTTACAAAGGCAGGGTGCAAGCTCGGAAGCGCAAGTTTTGAGAACCACAGGAGGGATACCATCAGGACCGTACGCCTTCTTAGTGTTCAGCTCAGAGAGAGTAGAAGTGACATTTTAAGAAGAAATTACAAATTTAGGCATAAATGAGTTGGAGGGGGTTGAAGGAGTAGGAACAGCTCCGGAATCGTCTAAATTTGAATTTAAGGCAAAAGTTTGAGCAAAGAGTTCAGCTTTAGAGGAAGGCAAAACGGCAGTTGAACCGTCAGAAGATACTAGAGGAGGGAAAGAGGAAGAAGCAAAGTTAGAGTTGACATTTTTTTGCAAAATGCAGAAAGGGCGAGAGGAAGAGGACAGAAAGATTATTGCATTTGCGACAGAAAAGAGTTTTTGGTATCAAGAATAGATTTTGCACGATTCCGGATAAATATAAGTGCGTGAGTTTCTGGAGTTTGAAGACATGGTAATCCTGAAGGCAGCATCCCTGCGGCGGATAGCACGAGAACAATAGAGTTAAACTAAGGTATATATAAGGGAAAGAATATATATATATATATATGATATATATATATATATATATATATATATATATATATATATATATATATATATATATATATATATATATATATATATATATATATATATATATATATATATATATATATATATATATATATATATTATATATATATATATATATATATATATATATATATTATATATAATATATATAAACCCTCACTTTCCTTTCAAATTACAAAAGATTATAAGCAGTTTAAATTAATGCATGATAAGATGTTGAGAAATTGCTCGATTCTGCATTCTTGACATGCATGATTGTTATATTCAGTCACATTTCAGTGTATATATATATATATATATATATTATATATATATATATATATATATATATATATATATATATATATATATATATATATATATATATATATATATATATATATATATATATATCAGAGGTGGGCATAAGCGCAAACGCTAAAGCGCAAAAGCGCAATTTGCACTTTTGCGTTTTGCGCTAAATTTCGAAAATGAGCGCTTTTGCATTTTGCGCTTAACTTTTTAAGAGCGCAAAAGCGCAAATTTGCGCTCTATATAAATAATTTGCGCTTTTGCGGAAGTTTTTTGAAAATAGCGCTTACCAATTTGCGCTTCGTCATTTTTCTTAAAAAAACAATTTTGGGCTTATATTTCAGTTTCTTATTTAATCAGCCAAATTTTATTACTATTTCTGCTAATTAAAAGTTAATACTTAAACTAGGAATGCCGATATATAAAAAAAAATTTCGATATTTAAAAAATATCAAATTGCCCTCGATAATAAAAGATATAATATATATATATATATATATATATATATATATATATATATATATATATATATATATATATATATATATATATATATATATATATATATATATATATATATATGATGGATCGGATGTCAAATTTTCTAATTTGCGGATGCGGATGCATGTTGAATTTTTGAAAGTATGCATGCGGATTTACGGATAAATATATGCGGATGCGGATACGATTAAAAAAAGGGTGGAATCATCGGCATAAGAGTGGATAGGAAATGAAGTAAGAGAGAGAAGGTTATTAATGAAGAGCAAAAAAAAGGGTTGGAGATTGGAAAGTTTGGAAATCAAAGCTTTGCGAAAGACTCTACCGAAAGCTTTCGATATGTCTAGCGCGATAGCAATAAATTTACCGAAATGACGAAGAGTGGAGGAACAAGAGTCAGAAAGAAGGGAAAGAAAATCACCAGTAGAACGTTTCTTACAAAAGCCATACTGGCGAATTGAGATGTTTCCAAATATTCCTGTTAAGGATAGATTCAAAATCTTTGGAAATAACAGAGGTTAAAGAAATATGAGACTATAGTTAGAGGGTTGAGAGGGGTCCCCCTTTTTCGGCACACTCTGAATGAGCGCACGTTTCCAGTAAGAAGGGAAGGTTGAGCAAGAAAGACATAGACGAAATAGTTTATCAAGAAGGGTACAAGCTCTGAAGCATAAGTTTTAAGAACCAAAGGAAGGATACCATCAGGACCGTACGCCTTCCTAGTGTTAAGTTTTGAGGGAACAGAAAAGACGTCTTTCGATATATATATATATATATATATATATATATATATATATATATATATATATATATATATATATATATATATATATATATATATATATATATATATATATATATATATATATATATATATATATATATATATATATATATATATATATATATATATATATATATATATATATATATATATATATAGTGATGGATCGGATGTCATATTTTCTAATTTGCGGATGCGGATGTCGAATTTTGGAGAAGTGCGGATGCGGGTGTTGAATTTTCGAAAGTGAGCTTCGGAGCTCATAGCCTGGAGCAGGAGTTCCTTAGAGCTTCGGAGCTCATAGCCTGGAGCAGGAGTTCCTTATAGCTTTGGAGCTCATAGACAGGAGCAGGAGTTCCTTAGAGCTTTGGAGCTCATAGACAGGAGCAGGAGTTCCTTAGAGCTTCGGAGCTCACAGACAGGAGCAGGAGTTCCTTAGAGCTTTGGAGCTCATAGACAGGAGCAGGAGTTCCTTAGAGCTTCGGAGTTCACAGACAGGAGCAGGAGTTCCTTAGAGCTTCGGAGCTCATGTCTGGGGCAGGAGTTCCTCAAAGCTTCGGAGCTCATAGTCTGGAGCAGGAGTTCCTTAGAGCTTTGGAGCTCATAGCCTGGAGCAGGAGTTCCTTAGAGCTTTGGAGCTCATAGACAGGAGCATGAGTTCCTTAGAGCTTCGGAGCTCATAGTCTGGAGCAGGAGTTCCTTAGAGCTTCGGAGCTCTTAGCCTGGAGCAGGAGTTCCTTAGAGCTTCCTCATAGCCTGGAGCAGGTTCAATGGAACTATTTAAAAATCCAAAGTCTTTTGATGACCCGTAGTTGTCTTCTAATTTCCAGTCGTGTTTGAGGTTGGAAGTTAACAGCAACTGAGGAGGGGAATATTGCAAGTGGGTGAAGAAAATCAAAGGAAGCCAAAGGAAGTGTTAAATATGGTTAGATAAGAAGTTCCTGTGAGTAGAAATTACTAAGGCATACACTGTGACAAATATTTACATTCGTTTGAGTGTGTAACACAATTTCGAGTTAAGCAAAATAGCTTTCCTTGTCGTAGTGGTAAAATAAAAGTGTTTTCATTTCACTGAACCAATGTATTTATATTGTTTGGAAAATATCGTTAAAACAAAACAAAAATAAAGGTGTACTGTTAATTTATAAACCTGAATTTTGTTTCGCTATTCTGCCATCTTTTTTTCTACATTGGTGATTGTGCGATTTTACCATTTGCAGTTTTTTATCGTGCAAGTACGCATATTCTATACGGGATTTACCAAAGTGGTAGGAAGCTACCCACACAAAAATATCGATAGATGATGCTAATAAAGTTATCCATCTTATAGTCCAGCGAAAACGGGCATCAGAGTTGGGGCCAAACACCTGTGTGAGAGCGTAACATCAGTGTGGGAACCAAATTGCAGTGTGGGAGCCAACCATTAGTGTGAGAGTCATCGTTAGTATTGGAATCAAACTCAGTGGAGGGTCAGCTTAAAAGTTCACCAGTGAGAAAACTGTCGGGTTTGAATTCGGTAAAAAGCAGAAATATTTGAGAGGATTGACAAAGAAGCAAACCTTCTGAGAGAAACAAAGGAAAACACTTTGAAATAACCAATGAGTTGGTTTAGAGGGCATAATCTTGAATACTGCTGGTGCCTTTATATCAAGTTGTAAATATTCTATTACTATATTTCATAATTATTAGTGATTTGGATTAGTGTAGGTTAGTTGGAGCACTTTAATGACAATTTACTTACATTATTATTCCTCCTGTACATTTTGACATTGTGTATATATTATAAATTCCTTCCACTTTTGTTTTACCATAGTAGTTTAGACCTCACAACACAGGAAGAACCCTTGGTTGCCGCCATTATGAGCAAAACGACACGCCAACATTTTTGCCACATCGTTTAATCTTACTGGCCACTGAACACACACACACACTCTCTCTCTCTCTCTCTCTCTCTCTCTCTCTCTCTCTCTCTCTCTCTCTCTCTCTCTCTCTCTCTCTCTCTCTCTCTCTCTCTATCTCTCTCTATATATATATATATATATATATATATATATATATATATATATATATATATATATATATATATATATATATATATATATATATATATATATATATATATATATATATATATATATATATATATATATTTTTTACTTTGAAAGCAGATGTACAAAACGAGATTGATTAACTTCACAGAAGGAAGAAAATAATTTTACCTTCTTTTATTAATATATTTCTCAAATTATAATTCAATAAAGTCAAACCTAAGAGTGTTTGAGAGTCGTACAGATGAAAAAATTTGAAAGTAGGGAATCGGAAAGTTACAGTTACGGCTACAAGTTACAGAATAAGAGAGAAAGTTACAGTTACAAATTACAGAATAAGAAATAAAGTTACAGAATAAGAGGGAAAGTTACAGAAGAAGGAAAGTTACAAGTTACAGAATAAGAGGGAAAGTTAGTTACAAATTAGTTAGTTACAGTTACAAGTAACAGAACAAGAGGGAAAGTTAGTTATAAATTACAAAATAAAAGGGAAAGTTTCAGTTACAAAATGAGAAGGAAAGTTACAGTTACAAGTTACAGAATAAGAGGGAAAGTTAGTTACAAATTACAGAATAAAAGCTAAAGCTACAAGTTACAGAATAAGAAGGAAAGTTACAGTTACAAATTACAGAATAAGAGATAAAGTTACAGTTACCAGTTACAGAATAAGAGGGAAAGTTACAGAAGAAGGAAAGTTACAAGTTACAGAATAAGAGGGAAAGTTAGTTACAAATTACAGAATAAGAAGGAAAGTTACAGTTACAAATTACAGACTAAGAAGGAAAGTTACAGTTACAAATTACAGACTAAGAAGGAAAGTTACAATTACAAGTTACAGAATAAGAAGAGTTACAGTTACAAGTTACAGAATAAGAAGAAGAGTTACAGTTGCAAGTTTCAGAATAAGAGGGAAATTACAGTTACAAATTACAGAATAAGAGGGAAAGTTACAGTTACGTTACATAATAAGAGAGAAAGGTACAAGTTACAGAATAAGAGAGAAAGTTACAGTTACAAATTACAAAATAAGAGAGAAAGTTACAGTTACAAATTAAATAAAAAGAGGGAAAGTTACAGTTACAATTACAGAATAAGAAGGACAGTTACAGTTACAAATTACAGAATAAGAGGGAAAGTTACAGTTACAAAATAAGAAGGAAAGTTACAGTTACAAATTACAGAATAAGGAGGAAAGTTACAGTTAGAAGTTACAGAATAAGAGGGAAAGCTACATTTACAAGTTATAGAATAAGAAGGAAAGTTACAGTTACAAGTTACAGAATAAGAAGGAATGTTACAGTAACAAGTTATAAAATAAGAGGTAAAGTTAGAGTTACAAATTACAGAATAGGAAAGAAAGCTAGAGTTACAAGTCACAGAATAAGAGTCGGGAAAAGGAGTCTGATAATTTTTTTTCCGAATCAGAGCCAAGATAAATTCTAATATTTTTTTATTAAACGATTAGTAATCTTAATACTTGAATGCGCTCTTGGCAACTACTATTTCGATGTAAATAATAATAATAATAATAATAATAATAATAATAATAATAATAATAATATAATTATTATTATTATTATTTATTATTATTATTATTATTTTTATTATTATTATTTTAACATTAAATCACTATACATATTGCTTCCTAATATTCTCTTGTGTACAGGATATAGAATGACAAAAAAAAAAATAAATAAATAAAATTTGCTTCAGACATCTAAATATTTTAATATTTATAGTTTGTAAATAAATATATTTTTGTGTAGTCAAAGAATAATGAAACGTATTCATGCGTTTCTTGGTGAAATGCATTACAAATTTACAATTTTACAGGAGAAATTGAAAATGCGTTATATAACACCTCAAAAATAGCTGGTATGGTAAAATGTGCTTAGAGCTAAATGAAACGTGGAAAAAAATTATATTATTTCGGTTTTTATACTCTTCACATTTTGTTCCTGTTGGACATCAGTGTTGTGAATTTTTTTCACATTTTATTATTTTGTACTCATGAAATTTTAATTTACACACGACCCAACTTTTAAAACAATAATATTCTCATACTATTAAGAAAGGAAAAAAAATTTGAGGATGTGGAAAAATACACTGAATGAATGAGCCAGAGCGGAGGTGAAGCTGATATTTACTTAGTGCTCCGCTCCTGAGCTGGAGCCAAGATTTTCGGAGCAACATAACACTAATATATATAAAAATTTATACGAAAGTGAATCAAGGAAAGAATATATATATATATATATATATATATATATATATATATATATATATATATATATATATATATATATATATATATATATATATATATATATATATATATATATATATTAGTAGTAGTAGTAGTAGTAGTAGTAGTAGTAGTAGTAAAGTATTACTGCTTACCTTTATCGAAATGGTTACTGCTGAGATTATGGCTATTCTGTGCAGAGATTACATGCCCTTCTTTGACAGTGCAAACATCAATCTTTTCTTCCTCAAAGGAATCGTCACTCAGGAACAACGCCTTATTCGCCTTGTCCGAGACGACATGTCCGTCACTCTTTGACGGTGACGCCGAACTCGTGCTGACACTAGCCGGCGACGAGGGCGTCAGACAATGTGATGTTGATGTCATCAATAACGTTGGAAGTGATGACGATGAAGGAGAAATTTCTTGCGAAAAGTCAGGAACATGTGGAGGAATTGTAATAGACAGTCGCCCTCCACCTGAAATATTACAATATATATATATATATATATATATATATATATATATATATATATATATATATATATATATATATATATATATATATATATATATATATATATATATATACTATAATCAACCCATTAAAATAAATTAATTTAACTTTTAATATTTTTTAATTATTTACATCTATTATTAAATAATTAACAAACATTGAACCTATGTGAAAAATATATAAAAAAACAATATATATATATATAATAT
>SEYY01008232.1:42500-47500 GCA_009176605.1 Armadillidium nasatum
AAGTTCCTCTCATTAATAACGGGCAGACTCGTAAAGTGGCAACTATATATATATATATATATATATATATATATATATATATATATATATATATATATATATATATATATATATATATATATATATATATATATATATATATATATATATATATATATAAGGTAATTCACATCTATCTCTTGACATAAATTTTCAATTTAAAAAACAATACTGTACTTTAAATAAGCACGAAAGGAAATTTTCAGACTAAACACATAAGACACTCCAAAAAATATATTATAAAATATATATATAGTTTATAATTATTATTATTATTATTATTATTATTATTATTATTATTATTATTATTATTATTATTATTATTATTATTATTATTATTATTATTATTAAAGCAGTTCCAAATGAAAGGATTCAAACCCTCACTAAAGATACGCAGAATATAAATTCAGTACGAGATAGATTAATAAATATGCATCATTGAATAGTACAAATAAAGTTACATTTTATTTTATTTATTCTAATATAGAGTAATAACAGATCTATTAAATAGGCTTGTAGTAAAGTTACTACGAAAATGAGTTTAGGGTAATTTAATTTTATATACACTCGTGTGTGTGTGTGTGTATGTGTGTATGTGTTTGTGTGTGTGTGCGCGCGCGCGCGTGTGTGTGTGTACCAAACATTAAAGTTATAAAAATTAAGTACCAAACGAATTTAGGGTGGGGGATCTTCTGAATAAGGTCATATATATATATATATATATATATATATATATATATATATATATATATATATATATATATATATATATATATATATATATATATATATATATATATATATATATATATATATATATATATATATATATATATACATTTACATTATTCGAAATAAATGCACATGATATTCTAAAATATATGTAAAAATTCAAAGTTAAAATTAAGGTAAATTAAAGAACAGGAAATGACAAGCATAAAGTTTGCAATATTCACACAAAATTGAAGTAAGTGATGGCACTCCTCATTCTGCGAGGGCGACGCAATGGTGGTGGAATGGGGAAGGTCAATTACCTCAAACACCTGCCAACATAAGACCTATAGAAAAGAGATTGTGTTCCAAAGTTATGTGGCAGATACAGATAGTCAAGAGTTTGAAAGTAGGGGACAGTTTATTAGTTTTTTTTTCGTCTTAAACTCAACTCTGTCCAAAAGACAAATAGAGCTAGAGCCACTCCTTTTCTCCCCCCCCCCCAACAACTGCCTCCCAAATAAGAGAACAGTACTCTGTACATGGTGGATAAGACCCATATATAATCGGAGTGACTGTTCGGAAGAAAAAGTTCTCCCAGCCTGAATAGAATTCCTATGTTCTTCGAAGCCACCCATGTAACCGTTACAATATGAGGTTTCGAAGAGAATTTGCTGTTTATTGTTCATACCAACAATATTGTCTATGTTCACAGGTGAGACGGGAGAGCTGTTGATGGACATAGGAAAGCTGGGAGGTATTTTCGGAAGAGAGATGTAAAGATGTTGAGTTTCTAGAGAGTTGAATTCCACCAGGCTGAAGTATTGACCCCCACCCCCGGAAATTCCATCCAGAGGGTCAAGACTGCAACTCTAGATCCCAAAGATAAATCAGATTTGAAACGAGTAGAAAAACGTGGAATTGAGTCATCCGCATAAGAGCGAATGAATTTAGAAATGCTGACGAGAAAATCATTAATTAAAAGTAAGACTAAAGTTGGAGTCAGAACATAACTTTGGGGAACAACACAACAAGAAAAGAGGAAGTGGTTGCTTCATCAACAAATACTGATATGGAACAATCTGTGAGAAAACTAAACATTAGTAAGTAAAGAGAAGGAAGAAATTCAAAGGAAGGGAGCTTAGAAAGAGAGTAATGACACTTGCCATAAACTGTCAAAAGCTTTGGATATCTCAAGCGACATCTCTAAAGGCAGAATATCATAAAATAGTGAGATAGGAGAGTATATCACTAGACCTTGAGCGTCGAAAGCCATATTGATGATCTGAGAGAAAGAAATGAGATTCCAGATAATCCGGGAAATGAAAGTTGAGGAGAGTTTCAGATTTTAGACAGGTAAAAGTGAGAGCTGTAGGACGATAGTTAGAAGGATTAGAACGGCTACTTTTCTTTGTAATCGTCTGAACATATGCGCGCTTCCAGCACAGAGGGAAAGCATTAGTATTAAGGCACAGAAAGTAGAATGAGACAAGAACAGCCTCTAGGTCAGACGCACACTCCCTCAAAATTCGAAGAGGAATCCCATCCATAGATCTCATGATCTCATGCACCCTGTCATATTTGATTATAGGTTGAAACAAAGAACACCTGAGAGGAGGATTAAGATGAGGGATGATAGAATCGTCAAGGGTGAAATTAATTGAAGAGATTAACCTTTTCAAAAGGGAGGGTTAGCTACAGAAAGAGAAAAAAGGTTACTTGAATTTCGCTGTTACCATAAATGAAATGATTCGAATCCGAATCCGAATCCGGACCTTCGAATTTATGATTTTAAAAATGCCATTTAAAAATTCTTTGATTTCGCGGTTAAAATTTTAAGGAAAGAAAAAAAAAACGCGACATCAACCGAACCAAATCTCAAAAATTTTCATTTTAAAATCCAAAACATTAATAAATGCTAAAAATTAAAAGCTAAAAAAGCTCATTCTATCCATTTAAGTCCTTCAAAAGAGGAAGACCTTAATAAAGCGATACCTAAATCCAAATGTAATTAAAGATGTGTTGAATTTTCAAATACAATTTCTAAAACTCTTCCACATACAGAAAATAGGTTGGGAATAGTCAAATCGCATTATGTTTATATGTCCAACATCAGCTTCTCAAATACCCTTTATATATATATATATATATATATATATATATATATATATATATATATATATATATATATATATATATATATATATATATATATATATATATATATATATATATATATATATATATATATATATATATATATATATATATATATATATATATATATATATATATATATATATATATATATATATATATATATATATTATATATTATATTATATATATATATATATATATATATATATAGTATATATATATACACGTATATAGTTATATATATAGTGTAACGTGTAATAAGAGAAGAGGAAGTATAAAAAAAATGGACACGAGATATCCTTCGTTTGATATCGTTGGGTAATGCCAAGCTGCAAGGTTTATCGTGTAACTCAAGAATGAAAACGCATTTCTAAGGGTTACGTTTTCTTATCACACAAGTTATATATATATATATATATATATATATATATATATATATATATATATATATATATATATATATATATATATATATATATATATATATATATATATATATAAGACCTCTAGTGGGATAAACCGTAGATGACATGGTCATATACATAAAATATTGAAATTAGACAGTGTCACAGTGGGGAAAATTTTAGAAGAAGGAAGAGTGTTCTAGATATATCCACATGAAAGGATAAGCAAAGTGGTAAAGTGGGTTAAGTGTGGGATCAGAGAAATGAATAGAGAAAAGATATGACATTGAAAATGAGTTTTGAAATAACGATAATATAAGATGAATGATGCAATAATTTGAAGGTTAGAAATAGACTCAGGATAGCCAGTGAAACTGGGACAGCTGATAAGACGTTGATATATATATATATATATATATATATATATATATATATATATATATATATATATATATATATATATATATATATATATATATATATATATATATATATAATAAAGAACTATATTTAAAGCTTCATAATGAGAAAGCTGAAAACCTTTCAATCAAATTTAAAGAAATCAAAAATATTTGAAATAAATACGAATGGTTTATTTAATTAACAATATTTTGAAGTAAGGAATGACTGAATTCTTTCCTCATAAGATTTATTGAGAAATACGTGCCATGAACCACACAACACCCATCAATAAGGAATACATAACCTGAGTGGCAACTAAACACCGAGAAATTTAATTATTTACCATCTTTGCTGCTCCCGAACAACTGACAGAAGGACATTGGTTCCAAGGACATTTGGATGAAGAACATCTCACCGAACAGTCAGTGGACTAAACACACACCCATATTATTTATTTTATTATATATATATATATATATATATATATATATATATATATATATATATATATATATATATATATATATATATATATATATATATATATATATATATTATAATTTTATTTATTGTTCGGCCAAATGCTCGTTCGGTCAAATGTCTTTCGCTGAAATGTCAGTCGGTTTTCGGTCCGAACATGTTTACATTTCAGAATAATTATTATAAAAATATGAATTTAAAGATTTTTATCAGATATTGTTCAATAAAAATTATTTTCCAAGGATAATAATGTTAATAAAAATATTTATTATTATTATTAGTATAAGTATAATATAATAATATTTATATTATTATTATTAGTATAAGTATAAGTATTATTAGCATACTTATTATTGTCTTTGGGAATATCATTAGAAGGTCACTGGAATTAGATAATAACTATAGACTTTGTCAAAAGATGTTATTGATAATGACTATCTATAAGGTTATAAGCTAATAATTTTAGCCATCTAGCGTGGCTCAAACGGTAGAGTGATTGACTCACGTGCTTGAGGGAGCCGGTTCGATCCCACTTGGGGATCCTAGGTATATACTACCTAGAATAGTTCCTCTCCTAGAATAGGGCAATGCAATGCCCTGAAGATGTGAACTTAAAAAAAAATAAAAAAATAAAAAAAATAAAAAAAATAAAAAAATTTGAACTATCGACAATCAACACCAAAGTTTTAACCATTAATAGAATGACAACGATCTACCTTATGAATCCTCTGTGCTTCTTCACAATATACATCTAAAGACATTTAATAATAATTTTTCTAATTTTTCCAACATAAAGGTAAAATGT
>SEYY01008232.1:57500-62500 GCA_009176605.1 Armadillidium nasatum
TGAAATAACTTTAACGCCCTATATTACACCATTTTTCATAAAATGTCAACCTTTAATTTGTTTTTTCCTATCTCTCGTTTCTTTTGACGACAGCACTGCTGAATTGACTTCAACGCAAGAGGAGTTAGTAACTCAAACGTTTGTTCCCGATACAACCATACAGAATCCTTAGTTACTTTTCTTCTATCTCCTATCAATTTTTTATGATTCACAGTGTAATTTCTTTTAGAAATATGAGTTCTGCTCTTTATTGGCTAAATATTAGGAGTTCATAAGATCCTGACGGTATCACTCGAGTGTCCATCAATATATATACTTCCCAGTTTGCTCTCTGACTTGGAAAATTATTTTGTTTCTATCTATCCTCTACAAACTTTCGTTCCTGCTTAACGCGTCCTCTTTTTCAATATGTGCCTGAGGGAGGAAGAATCAACCCTATAACTGTGCTCCTATCGCTTTTAACATCTGTTCTTTCAAAAGTTTTCGAATTATCTTCAACATGAAAATTTAGAAACATCTTAAATCTTCTAAACATATCTCCATTATGGCTTCGAATAGGAATGCCTATCTGGTGATCTTTAAACTCTTCTCTCTGGCTCTTGATTCTCCCTCTGCTTTAGTAATATAGGAATCCTTGGATAGAATCTAGCACAAAACTTTGATTTTTCAATTTTTCTCTTTAGGAATTTATCCTTCTCTCTGATTTTAATTTCCGGTTGCTCTATAGCAATTGTTTTAAACAGTTATTGTCCATCCTTAAAACAATTTAGTGTTCCTCAATATTGTTCCCTATTCCCAACTATTGTTCTAATCTTAATTTGATTTCCTATCGATCCTTCATTACTCCTTTCATTCTGAAAGATATAATTGAATAGTAAACAGCTAATCCTAGGAAGTGGTTGGAGTAAATAACGCCTAATCGAATTGAGGAAAACAAGGTGGTTTTCTATGCCTCAAAATCTCAATTCCTTCATCTGTATTCTCAACATAATCTTCCAAACAACTACAATATCTTCGAAAACACACAATTCAAACTTTTTTTTTGTTGTCAAAATTCAACGTGTTTTCTTTTCTCGTGATCTTCCTTGAAAGAATAACATTATCTCTCACTAAACAAGCTTCTAAGAGACTGCATGTTCAAATATGACTAAATAACTTCTTCACACCATCTCAGTTACTTGGTATTTACAGGGGTGTGTGTGTTCGCCTTTCAATTAATGGAGTATGCAACACACAACTGGAATGGTTCCACACACTCACTACACTTCCCTCACAGCCTGTTTCCAATCTCTTTTGGTAATAGAACTGATACTCTCTACTACTACCGCTCTTAAAATGAGCACTGCCCTTTAAAACCCTCTAGTTGTATTCCTCATCCTTTGATGAGCCTATAAAACTCATCATTCCAAAAAGTCTAGTTCTTTCTCTGGCCAACTCTCTGATCAGAGACTTCTAATCTGCTCATTCTTAAATGAACACTACTGACAAAATCTGAAACATTCATTCTTTCATATTTTTACTGTTCATAAATATGTTCATGGTTTTATTTTATATTCCAATTCTGGAAGATAAGCTGTAGGCCTCTAGCTAATATATATATATATATATATATATATATATATATATATATATATATATATATATATATATATATATATATATATATATATATATATATATATATATATATATATATATATATATATATATATATATTCAAATTAGGAGTAAATTATTAACATAATTGCATGATTTTTAAAATCTTTATTACACATTTCCGTTTTATTTATATTATTAAAATTTTTAAAAAATTTTTAATTTTGTCATTTTTTTCACCACAGTTTCAAAAATATAACAATTTTATAATATATATATATATATATATATATATATATATATATATATATATATATATATATATATATATATATATATATATATATTATATATATATATATATATATATATATATTATATATATATATATATATATATATATGTCCTTGAGAAAGGTGAAGTAATTATAAAATTAGAGCTATAACAAGGGGGTAAAAAAAGTACAAAGAAAATTTACAGGTAAGTTAATATTAAATCAATTCTATTGGCTTTGCTCAATGACGATAATTCATCATTGCTAACGAACAATAAAAAAATATTATATATATATATATATATATATATATATATATATATATATATATATATATATATATATATATATATATATATATATATATATATATATATATATATATATATATATATATATAAGGACGGGTGGGGTACTTGGAAATTTGCCAGATTACAATACACAAAGATTAATTAGCTTTGTATGACTAAGCATTTTACAGAGCTTCTCTTCTCCTTTCAACAACGACCAAAACGAACAAAAGACCTCAACGTTAAACACAAACAGAGGTAAAGAAGAAGAAAAAAAAAACAACTTACAACGCAACACACACACACACACACACACACACACACACACACACACACACACACACACACACACACACACACACACACACACACACACACACACACACACACACACATACATATATATATATATATATATATATATATATATATATATATATATATATATATATATATATATATATATATATATATATATATATATATATATATATATATATATATATTATATTATATATTATATATATTATATATATATATATTTATATTTATATTATTTTTAAAAATAATTTATATAAAAAAGCATTTTAATTAATTATAAATAATTACTTAATAAAAAAATAAACTTAAAAAAATTTAAAATTAAAAAATAATTAAAAAAAATAAAAAAAAAAAATATTAAAAATAAATATTATATATTATATATATATATATATATATATATATATATATATATATATATATATATATATATATATATATATATATATATATATATATATATATATATAGGGATGGAGTGAAGTATCGGTATCGGTAAAAAATTTTGTATAGGAGTAAAGTATCGGTATCGGTAGTGGTATCGGCAAGTAACGGCATATTTTTAGGTATCGGTATCGGCAAAAATTTTGGTATCGCTCCATCCCTAATATATATATATATATATATATATATATATATATATATATATATATATATATATATATATATATATATATATATATATATATATATATATATATATATATATATATACAGAGAGAGAGAGAGAGACGATTATTTAAAAAAAAAAAGCGGACACCAAAGATTCCATTTTTCCATTTTTTTTTTTTAAACTGCCATTTTAAGTGTATTTTACCTACATAATTATAAAAGACTATTATTAATGAATAATAACTTACTTTGCTATTTCTGTTAAAGTAATCAACTTTTATTGGCAATAGTCCAATTTTCTTTACATAATTGATAGCAGTATCATCAAGCTTTAAAGTTGAAAGTAATTTCCTTAATTAATTTTTATCATTTATAGAGGAAACATGTATATATGCAAGAAACATATATATATGCAAATTAGTGAAAAATATTTAAAAATGCAACTCTGGCGATGATATATATATATATATATATATATATATATATATATATATATATATATATATATATATATATATATATATATATATATATATATATATATATATATATATATATATATATATATATATATATATATATACAAAAGAGCAAAATTAACGTATCCTCTACAATGTTTCAGTTGGGAGGTCCCAACGACATTGCAAGGTAATAGGAGTGCTTGTGTGTGGAAATGTGTGCCTGTACCTACCAAAATAATGCAGTTTAGCATCGATGGGCATTGGTGCGATATCAACAAACTCAATGAGTGACGTGGTAAGAGAGGTAGCGTAATGGGTACGCCGGGTATCGAGAGTATTCAACCTTCAACGTTTGTACAAGTAATATGGAGAGGTTACGACGGAGTTTGATACGCGACAACTGTGTGGCAATCACAACACTGGCAGCTGAAGGGTACGGCCAACGCCAACTGGGCCGACGGTTCGGGGTCTCCCATATAACCATCGGAAGGGTCTTACAGAGGTACGAGTTGACACATGCTCACACCAGGCAGTCCTGGCTAAGGTAGGCCACGGGTAACAACGACAGTAGAGGACAGATATATATACGGTTAATAGCAGCTCGCAATAGGCATGCAACACAACGTGACCATCGTGCCGAGCTGCAGGCTGTCCATAAGACTCTTGTTGGCATGAATACAATTCGACGTCGCCTCGCGGAACATGGATACTACCCACGGAAGCCGACAAGAGGGCCCCCGCTCACCAGGGAGCACCGAAGAGCAAGGATAGCTTTCGCACAACAACACTTGCATTGGTGGCCCCAGGATTGGGCGAGTATCCTATTTACGGACGAGTGCCGATTCAATCTGCAAGCTCCGATGGACGTTCCAGAGTGTATCGGAGGCGTCTTAAGCACTATGCGGCATGCACAATGCAAGAGATACTCCCATTCGGTGGTGAGTCCGTTATGGCTTGGGTGGTTTATCTTTCAATGTCCGGACGGAGTTACACGTCTTCAATGCAGGGTACCTAACTGGGCAACGATACATAACGGACATACTCGAACCGTATGTTGTACCATTTGGCCCCTACATAGGTGAAGCCTTCGTCCTCATGTGGGATAACGCCAGACCACACGTAGCCAGATGTGCTGGTGGTTACTTCAACACGGTAGGGATTCGAACATTGAACTGGCCCGCATACAGTCCAGACCTAAATTCAATTCAATCCAACCACAGTGGAACACACTGAAAAGGCCGCGGCGACGGCTACAGCACCAACCACACAACCTTAACGACCTTCCATGGGAGGAACTGCCACACAGGAAACCATCCAGGACCTCATCTCCAGCATGCATCAATGGTGCTTAGCTGTATATGTGCAAGGGGAGGCCACACAAGGTACTGATGGCCGGGGGACAGGTGACATGCACATACACTCTACAGGTTTGCCCCGTACCCTACT
>SEYY01008232.1:65000-70000 GCA_009176605.1 Armadillidium nasatum
GCTCCTCAGAACACCTAACCTCTTAGAAACTTGTTTAGAAGGAGAAGTAATGTGATTTTTCCAGGAAAGATCACGAGAAAAAGATACACCGAGAATATTAAGTACAGATGAAGGTTTGAGTTGAGTGTTTTCTAAGAGAATGTCACAGTTGTATGGAAGGTTGTGTCGAGTAGAGAGATGGAGGAATTGAGTTTTTGAAGCATTGTGAACGACCATTTTTTCTTCCCCAATTTGAAATGCGAGAAAGATCAGAGGTTAGTTGCTTTAAGGCTACCCTCCTTGCGCTTATTAACTGCTGGTGGGAGTGGCGTCTTGCAAATTGAAAGAAGTAATGAAGGGTGGAGTCATCAGAATAAGAGTGGATAAGTGATGAAATAACAGAGAGAAGGTCATTAATGAAAAGTAGAAAAAGTGTTGGAGATAGGACAGACCCTTGAGTAACACCATTATTAACAGATTAAAGGATGAACGGTGGCCGTCTTCAACAGCTGCTATAGAACGATCGGAAAGGATATCAGAGAGAAAGACATATTCCGAAAGACGGAAGTGTGGAAATCAAAGCATTGTGCCATATTCTATCGAAAACTTTCGATATGTTCAGCGCCACAGCAAAAGATTCACCGAAATGCCGAAGAGCGGAGGACCAAGAGTCAGAGAGAAGTAAAAGAAGATCACCAGTAGAGCGCTCTTTACAAAAGCCATACTGGTGATCAGAGATAAGATTAGAAAAATTAAGATGTTTCCAAATCTTCTTGCTTAGGATAGATTCAAAAACTTTAGGAAGAATAGAGGTTAAAGAAATGGGACGTTAATTAGAGGGTTGCGAGGAATCCCTTTTCTTCGGAACAGGCTGAACGAGCGCACGTTTCCAGCAAGAAAGGAAGGTTGAAGTAGAAATACAGAGATGAAAATAGTTTATCAAGGCAGGGTGCAAGCTCAGAAACACAAGTTTTCAGAACCACAAGAAGGATAACATTAGGACCATACGCCTTATTAGTGTTAAGCTCAGAGAGAGCAGAAATGAAGTCTTTAGAAGAAATTACAATTTTAGGCATAAATGAGTTAGAGGGATAGTAAAGGAGTAAGGATAGCTCCGGAATCGTCTAAGGTTGAATTAGAGACAAAAGTTTGAGCAAAGAGTTCAGCTTTATTAGGAGGCAGAACGAAAGTTGTGCCGTCAGAAGATACTAGAGGATGGAAAGAGGGAAAGATGAAAAAGCAAAGTTAGAGTTAATATTTTTTGTAAAATGCCAGAAAGAACGTGAAGTGTAACAGAAAGATATTTTATTTTTGAAGGAAAAGTGAATTTTTGTCGTTACGGAGAATAGATCATGCACGATTCTGGGATGAAATGTAAGTTGCATTAGTTTCTGGAGTTTGAAAACTACGGTAATCCCTAAAGGTAGCATCATTGGGGCAAATAAAACGAACAAGGAGAATTAAAAACCACAAGTTTGTTAGGTTTAGTAAAAGAGAAAGAATATAGAATGTACGCCTATATATATATATATATATATATATATATATATATATATATATATATATTATATATATATATATATATATATATATATATATATATATATATATATATATATATATATATCACTAAGTAAACTATGAATTAAGCAAATAATACCAACATTTTTAAAAAAATACGAATAACATTAGTAAATTAATAGCTCTAAAACGGTAATAAAACATGAGAAGAGTATCAACAAAACATCAAAATAACAATTTCAAAACATCACTAATTAGTAGTTAACCTTCAGTACAGCAATAATATATTGCTGGAATTTTGAGATACAACGAACATAAAACATGTTGAAGGATTTAAGATATAGCGCCAAATATACCCATAAAGAGCCTAATTTTGTGTTCTTTATGAGACTGCAACAAAAGATTCTTTATAATAATAACAAATAACTTATATTTGCCACGACTACAAGCTATAATAAACTGTACAAGTTATAAATCTGTAATCAATAGAATAAAATGCTAGACAAACAAAACATACACACATAAACACACACACACACACACACACACACACACACACACACACACACACATATATATATATATATATATATATATATATATATATATATATATATATATATATATATATATATATATATATATATATTATATATATATATATATATATAGGACATTAAATTTTATTTCCTAGGAATTAATAGTTAAAGAATTTGGTTAGGTTAGGTTAGGTGCAATTAGGTTAGGTTAGGATAGGCTAGATTTGGTTAAGAAATATTACGTAAGGTTAAGGTATGTTAGGCAGTTACTTTTCACATGTTTTAAATTTCAAAACTTTTTTTCAGTGTTATTTTATCAATGTTTATTATTACGTTTTTTTTTTCTTCTTCTTCTTCTTCTTTTTTTTACAACTTTAACCTAATATAATTAAAAAAAAATTACTTTCGTTATCAGTTATTAAAATTATACAAGAATTTTTATTACATTCCTGAACAGCCCCAGAATATATATATATATATATATATATATATATATATATATATATATATATATATATATATATATATATATATATATATATATATATATATATATATATATTATAATATATATGTGTGTGTGTGTGTGTGTGTGTGTGTGTGTTGTGCGTGTGTACACATATGTTTGTCACAAAAAGTGATTATCTTTCCACCTTCACAAAAAGTGATTATCTTTCCACCTTTCACCGTTTGATAATATCTTAAAAAGCCCAAAAAAGGGTCTGTCTTTCAGTCTCTCGGTTCCACCTTCTCAGCTTTGTCTCCCTCCCCATTTTATGTGAATAAAAAAGTAATCGTAATTTCAAATTCAAAAACAGTGACCTTCAATTTACCGGATTCTAATCGACTACACGCTCGTATTCTCCTCTTTTTTTTTTGTTCCAAATTTGAGGAAATTTCTTAATCGATTTCACCATCAACAAGCATTTTAGACACCTTAAAACATAATAAACATAAAAAATCACTTAAATATCTGGAATAGATAATAATATAACCGATAAGTGAAGAACAAAGTAATAAGAAAAGCAACAACCTCCATTTCTTCTCATGCAGAATGGCTTTTCAATGCACAAAACAAAAAAAAATAGTGCATTAACAGTCTAAGAAAAGAATTACGCAATCCCTTCCGATTCCTTCAGGAGAGACTTTTCCTCCTCCAGGAGTCTTTTTCCATGCAAAGCGCACTGACAACGGTCAAAGAAAAGCAGTTTTTAAGCTTTGTAGCTATTGATAATTTTGTTTCATTTTGTAGTCTTTGTAGTCTTTTTAGAGTTCCTTATTTGAATGTGTAAAAAGAAAATCTACAACAAATAAATTACTTCACTTATACTGAATACTTATATTAAATTTACATAATTTTATTTAATAAAAGAAAGAAAGTTGCAAATATTAAATTCACATTTTTTAATACATCCATTATTATTCCGCCGTTCTCTTCCAACATTTTTTTTATTACTATTATTATTATTAACTGCGTCATGTGTGCGACAAGCTATTTTACATACAATATAATCTATATATATATATATATATATATATATATATATATATATATATATATATATATATATATATATATATATATATATATATATATATATATATATATATATATATATATATATATATATATATACGTACTACGTTTTATTATTCTGCAGCATAAAACGGAATACAACATGGATTTGCCATCGTCTCTTTAAATGAATTTATAGTATTTCACAATTTTTATTTTTTGCAATTTTTTTTTTTTTTTTTTTTTTTTTTTTTTTTTGCTACGACGTACGAACAGGTATTCTTTGTTCTTGCTACTCCGCGGCGTGAATAAATAATATTCATAGCAATTTATTTCACCTAATTATATAAGATAATTCATTTTCTTCTCTTATAATAAAATATTTAAGAAAAGAAATAAGCGTATATCGACTAATTTCACTAACAAATGGAAGGTATAAACTACAAATATACTAAGTATTATTAATAAAAGACAAATATACAAGGAAAATTCCCCTTCACAATTCAACACTTGAAGGGATTCTCTATTGACTTTGTGTACGAGTATGTATAAGTATTTCCGTCACACACTCAGACATATGATAAATAAAAATACACTCACACAAATCCATTCAAGTTCATGATCATTTTCTCATCTGATCTCAAATTCGACTTCTGTTGCAAAAGGGATGAAATTAGGCTTTTTGTTGGCAAGTGATAAAACAATACTATGAATAAATATACGCATCACTCATGTACATATTTATTCATTGTATATATACTTGAATGACGTTGCGGATATACGCGTCAACATCTATATGAAAAACATTTGCAAAAAAAAAAATAAAAAAATAAAAAAAATAAGAAAAAACTATAGATCCGTATCAATATCTGCATGAATTTCTGAAAAAAAAAAAATTTGCGCTTTGAATTAAATTTGCCAAAAGGGAAATCAAATTTCCATATTTGGCATCACTAAATTACAACATAAGGGGCTTGGGAGTAGTTTGCCAAAGGAATATAAGAATTCGAAGCTCACATATTCCTACTTCTGCGATATATTTTCCTAAACATTATGAGCGAAGAAAATTTCTTATAATATTAAGGAATTTTACAAATAGAAAAATCCCTCCCTCCTTACATATAGCCCTCCCCCCCACCAAAATATTTATTACGCTACGCTACAGATCTGAGTTCGACATTAATAAAATTATACGTGGTCAAATAATAAAAGACATTTTTCTCTTCACTTAAACTGAAGATGGATTTTGCGGTCAATGTTATCGCCATCACTATTTTCTAAAAATATTCGTTTACAAATACAAATTGAAAAATAATTTAAAATATACATTGTGTATGTATGTATTATTAAAAAATGGTTGTATTAAGGCAAATAAAGTTTACCAGAAAAGATCACTAATGTGGCTAAACTTTATTAACAGAAAAAAAAAATTTAATGTTTTCCTT
>SEYY01008232.1:75000-82500 GCA_009176605.1 Armadillidium nasatum
CTCTAATATTTAAAAAAAAAAAATAAAAAAAAAAATAAATTACCATAATTGTTTAGAGCAGCTTCGAAAAGAGCACTACTTAAAACTCAAAGAAATAACTCTTATAAAATATGTAGAACTCCATCGCTATAAAATCTGGTAGCTTTATAACCTAAAGCGCTATCTTATTCGACTTTGTAAACGTTGGAGTCACTGCCTTGATTTGTAACTGGGAATTGACTTGAACAAATTAAAAGTTTATGTTTATAATTGCTTGGACAAAATGTACAAAACAGAAGATAGTGAAGTATTTTGGTACTTATTTTGCTAGACTCTATAATACCAAAATTATTCGCCAACATTTGTGAAATTTGAGTGAGAAAAAATTCATAATTTTCCCAATCCACTTTCTGTTCAAGAAGACTTTCAAACCCTACGTACCGATTCCGGCCTTTCTGTAATTAAGTACAGTTTACGACAAGTTTACTTA
Organism: Armadillidium nasatum; assembly: GCA_009176605.1. NCBI lineage: Eukaryota > Metazoa > Arthropoda > Malacostraca > Isopoda > Armadillidiidae > Armadillidium > Armadillidium nasatum. The sequence continues at coordinate 75,470 of SEYY01008232.1, forward strand.
TATCATTCTCAATACTCACTTATTAATACGAAGAGAGCAGAACAAACTCACTCATTAATAAGAATAGAGAAGAACAAACTCACTCATTAATAAGAATAGAGAAGAACAAACTCATTCATTAATAAGAATAGAGAAGAACAAACTCACTCATTAATAAGAATAGAGAAGAACAAACTCACTCATTAATAAGCATAGAGAAGAACAAACTCACTCATTAATAAGAATAGAGAAGAACAAACTCACTCATTAATAAGAATAGAGAAGAACAAACTCACTCATGAATAAGAATAGAGAAGAACAAACTCATTCATTAATAAGAATAGAGAAGAAAAAACTCACTCATTAATAAGCATAGAGAAGAACAAACTCACTCATTAATAAGAATAGAGAAGAACAAACTCACTCATTAATAAGAATAGAGAAGAACAAACTCATTCATTAATAAGAATAGAGAAGAACAAACTCATTCATTAATAAGAATAGAGAAGAACAAACTCACTCATTAATAAGAATAGAGAAGAACAAACTCATTCATTAATAAGAATAGAGAAGAACAAACTCACTCATTAATAAGAATAGTGAAGAACTAACTCACTCATTAATAAGAATAGAGAAGAACAAACTCACTCATTAATAAGAATAAAGAAGAACAAACTCACTCATTAATAAGAATAGAGAAGAACAAACTCATTCATTAATAAGAATAGAGCAGGGGAAAAAAAGTTCTTTAATACAAAATCATTTCTTTCGATCGATAGAAATTCGAATCACTTTCAGCGAACAATCCAACGTCTGACCGTCTGACATTCGAAAACGAAAGTGTAGTTTATTAATCTGTCAAACACAGATTCAACAAAAATATTGCACCTGGTCATCTCACGAGCAAAATATTTTACAATTTCCTATTAGGTAGGAAGTTTTTGATGAGTATCATCGGATTAGGAAGTTTGTATATATATATATATATATATATATATATATATATATATATATATATATATATATATATATATATATATATATATATATATATATATATATATATATATATATATATATATATATATATATATATATATATATATATATATATATATATATGCGTGCGTGCGTGTGTGTGTGTGTGTGACGTAATCTTGAAAATATAGAAAATTTTAACTGCAAAAAGTAAAATTCAAGTCCCGAAATAGGATCTCAGTCTCAAACTTTTTGGAGTAGACTTTAAAATGATTAGTTCCTTATTATAAATTAAAAGTGACCCAAATTTCCTGCAGCATTTTAGGATCCTAATAGAAGACACTGAAATAATAATAATAATAATAATAATAATAATAATAATAATAATAATAATAATAATAATAATAATAATAATAATAATAATAATAATAATAATAATAATAATAATAATTAATATATACTGATAATAATTTAATCAAAGACATTTTCAATTCTTTCTTCATTCAAACTTTTTATATAAAACATTATAATTAATTTGAATAACTACGTTAATAGAAAAGTATATATATAATATATAATATATATATATATATATATATATATATATATATATATATATATATATATATATATATATATATATATATATATATATATATATATATATATATATATATAATTATCTCTTCTACAGATGTAATTACTGCTCTCTCTGAGCTTAAAACTGAAACGTAGGATCTTGAAGATATCCCTTCAGTGGTTCTCAAAATTTGCGCTTCTGAGTTCGCAAACTGTTTCGCCTCTCTATCAATTTCAACCTCTCTCTTCTGCTGAGAGCGTACCCTCATTCAACCTGTGCCCAAAAATGGGAACCCTTCTCAACCCTCCAACTATCGTCTTATAGCTTTAACCTCTTCTTTCTATAGTTTCCGAAATTACATTTTACAGGAAAATTGGGAAACATCTTAAATCTTCTAACCTTAATCTCATATCAATAACATGGCTTCCTTCCGTAAGGAACGTTCGACTACGAATCTTTTTTCTCATCGCTGACTCTTTGTCCTTTCTTTTTCGGCATTTCGATGGTGCTCCTCAGGGTACCTTTCTATCCAGCTCTTTTTCTACTTTTCCTTAATAATCTCTTATATGTAACTTCGTCTCCTATTCACTCCTCCTATACTTTTTCTAATTTGAAAGACGACCTATTCAGCAGCAAATGGTTGATGTTAGAGGGGTGGCCTTGGAACAACTGGCCTCTAATCTTTCTCGTATTTCTAGTTGGGGCAAAGAAAACATATTGTTTGTAATGCCTTAAAAACATAAAATACATAATCGTTTTAATGTCTCAAAAACACAATTCCTTCACCTATCCACTCACCATAATCTTTCACACAACTATATATAATACCTACTTCGAAAGCAACTCAAACTTTTTTTTTTTTTTCATAATATTCTTAGTGTTCCTTTTCTCTTGATCTTTATTGGAAGGATCATATTACTTTTCTTTCTAAACTAGCTTCTAAGAACTTGGGTGTTCTGAGGTGTGTTTGGACTCTGTATAAGGTTGTGGTTCGCTCTTGGATGGAGCTACATCACATATCTGGGGGTTTTCCAAACTTACTGTTCTTCTTGATTAAGTGAATCTAAGGGTTTCCGACTTGTCAACTCTCCTATTCTCACTAAGTCGCCCTAATCTCTTTCAAGCCATCGAATTCTCCTATCACTATCATTATATACTATGGCTATTCCAATAAAAACTGGTCCTTTGAACTCTCCAATCGAGTAAATTTTCCTTTGACGAGAGCTCGTGCGACTCCTCTCTCTCTCTCATCCTTTCTCGGTGCAATTTTCTAACTCTAGACTTAACCGCTCTTATCAAACTCACATGCACTCCGTTTGTAAAGTCTGGAACTCACTCCCTGTATCTATTTTTTTTCCAAAATCGTTTTATCAGTACCCTTTCAAACGCCGTGTATTGGGGCATGTCAGCTTTAAATTTGTTTGGTTTCCGGTGTTTCTCCCAACTCCAATAGAATTAAGCTTGTTTGCTTAACGTTGTTCTTGACTCGAAAGTTTTAGGGTTAGAGAGCAGTTCAGCGGTAAAGGGTAGAGTAAATCGCTAGTATTAAGCTGCATAAATTTAAAATGTTCTCCAAATCTTAAATGATTTTGTAATTTACTGAACTAAAACTTCGCCTAAACTTTAATTATTATGTGAACTTCTATATCCATCTCTTTAAATCTGTAAAACATAGATCAATTGATCAGTGTATTGAGAATGTAGACGAATTCTACACTGAAGGAATAATAATAATGACATAAATAGCGGTCAAAGGTAAACATATATTTCACAATGCATTTTAAGACTCTTTTAGTTACCTGTATTTAAAGCAGTGACAGTAACAGAGTGGTTAAACATGAAGATAAATATATAAATATTCTCAATATTTTTCTTGTCATCTCTGGTGGGGAAAAGCCTAGGCCTACGTTAATCGGGAATTCATATAACTTTAATGTATCATTCAGATACCTATTTGCAAATCCAGATCAAATGCCGACATCACCAAATACTTGGCGTTTAAGTATATAAAAGGCAAAAGAAAAGTGAAAAAAAACAAGAGTTCTTTCTTGACTACAAGTTGAGTTCATGTAAGAAATGCGAATAACGGTTACTATACTTACTACAGTGTAAAACTGAAATTCGAATGAACAAATTAAATAAAATCTTAAATAGCAAGAAACTTAAGTTCGTGCGTTAAAGACAAAATAGAAAATAGTCCTTTAACAGCATAGACGATAAATGCATTAAAATATTATTAAGACTCAACGTTTAAAGTAGCGAAAATGATTTTTATTTGTAATGAAATTTAGAGTTGCAAAGATTTGATATATTCCAATTTAACCATTTTATTAAACAAATATATCTGACAACAAATTAGCAACACGATATTTAATAATCTGGCAACAAGGATACAATGGCCAAAGACTGTTAACCTATTATTTTAAAGGTGTAAAGAGGGATATCAAAATAACAAATATTTACATTTACATCTCTCCATTTACATTCTTTTCAATTAAAAAAAAAAAATCCAGAATTTACATAACCAAAGTTAACAAAGAAAATGTACAGTTAAAAATAGCTTCAAAGGGAGAAACCTGAATTAAATCAACAAAAAACAACAACAACAAAAACAAATAAACTCACTCCATTTAAAGTTTGCAGAAGTATTCTTACATTAAGATTCAAAACTTTAGTTTAAATCTCCAAAACTTTATGATACACACTTTTATTATTATTATTATTATTTTTAAAGGCATTAAAGATGCAAGGCATTCGTACAATGCCACCAATGAATATTAAATCTGGTTAAAACAAAAAAACAAAAAAAACAAAAAAAAATAATTTTTAGCTAAGCAAAACGCAATCTAGGTTATTAATAATTCCAAGCACAAAAAATGCGATACATTTAAAATTATTATTACTAATAATACATTCATATTCAAATCTTTCATAATAATAATAATAATAATATTATTATTATTATTATTATTATTATATATTATTATTATTATTATTATTATTAAAAAAAAAAAAAAAAAAAAAAAAAAAAAAAAAATATAATATATATATATATATATATATATATATATATATATATATATATATATATATATATATATATATATATATATATATATATATATATATATATATATATATATATATATATGTAATTTAAGAGACAGTAAATCTACCACAAAAGAGGAAAAATTAAAGAGTAGAAATGTTTACGTCGAACTGATGAGGGTGGTTGGAAGAACGAAAAATAAGGGAAAAAATAAAATGAAGCCAAAATTAGAGTCTTTCGAACTCATTAAAAAATATATCATAAAAGACTTCAATTTTACAATCATTTACTCAACCACTGGAAACACCAATTACTTTCTAATAATAATAATAATAATAATACTATATTATTATTATTATCATCATTATTATTATTATTATTATTATTATTATTATTATTATTATTATTATTATTATTATTATTATTATTATTATTATTATTATTATTATTATTTATTATTATTATGTTATTATGATCATTATTATGATTATGATTATTATTATTATTATTATTACAAAAAACTACGAAGTAAAAAATTACGTTGTAAATTTTATGGAGCAACTGGAAATAAGTCATTAAAAATCCTCCCCTTTATTATTATATCATCCTTTAACCATCCTTCCATACAATGAAAGAAGGTCAAATGACTCCCCATCCTTGCCTCTTGAGGATCTTTCAAATGGAGAGAAAAACTTTTGATAACTCTATTTAACAATAGGTTTATTTAAGTATAAAGAGGGAACAGACATTTCAATCCAATGGCTTCATAAAATCTATTTGATTCTCAGTTCCTCTTTCTAAGGCTTAAATAATATGTATTTCTTAAGCAATATATGTAGTAGTAATAGTAGTAGTAGTAGTAGTAGTAGAAGTAGTAGGAATAGTAGTAGTAGTAGGAGTAGTAATAGCAGTAGTAATAGAATGAAATTATTAGTGGTGCAGTATCGGTTAAAAATGTATATCTTCAGCAATATATGTAGTAGTAGTAGTAGAAATAGTAGTAGTAGTAGTAGTAATAGCAGTAGTAATGGAATAAAATTATTAGTGGTGCTGTATCGGTTAAAAAGATAAAATTTTCAAAAAGAATAAATTGAAAAAGGTTAGATTATGTGGGTATCAAAGATAAGATTAGGTTAAAGTTTTCGTATCAATGTATCAATAACAACAAAAACAACAATACAGACAACTGCAATGTTGATAATAATAATATTATTATTATTACTATTATTATTATTATTAATCTAAATAATATAATACCTCAAGTTTTAAAAATAAACATGTAAAAGTCTGAATATATATATATATATATATATATATATATATATATATATATATATATATATATATATATATATATATATATATATATATATATATATATATATATATATTCAAGGGAGGCTCTTAACCTGGTTGCAATTTTGTGCAACCTCTACTATATACAACTAACTATTGTGCAACTGTTATTTATTACTTTTTATTCCTTAATTTTTTTAATAAGATTAAATATTTATAAATTAAATTGCATCTTAATATAATAACACTCCAATAAAAAAATTAAAAAAAGTTATACAATTTTAATTAATTATTCAAAATCAATAAAAGTTTGCAAAAATTTTGCACCGCAAGATTTAATTATACAAATGAGAGGAATGTGTACGCACATTTCGGGCGCGAGCGCTTTATACGTGGAATTTTGTCTGCGAGCATAAGTGCAAACATTTTGAAAGAAATTTTAAGAAAAATATGAATATTTAAATTTTTGGTGCTTCACAGATTAAAATATTTTATTATTATTATTATTATTATTATTATTATTATTATTATTATTATTATTATTATTATTATTAATATTATTTTTTTTTTTTTTTTTTTTTTTTTAATAGTTTATGTTAATTTATATATTGTATTAATATAATATATATATATATATATATATATATATATATATATATATATATATATATATATATATATATATATATATATATATATATATATATATATATATATATATATATATATATATATATATATATATATATTGCAGATGGTTTGGTTCATGTGTGTAGAATAAATGAAGAGAGAATGATAAAAAAGGTTTTTGTATCAAAAATTGAGGGTGCGAGATATAAGGGGAGGCCGCGGGGAGGTTAGATGAGTAGTGCCAAGGAGTTGTTTGAGATAGGGGTATGACCTGGGAAGAGGGTATGCGACTGACGGAGGATAGGAATGAGTGAAAAGATTGGAGAGGGTTGAGCGCGGAAAATGAATGGGGACTGCAATGGACACCACCCCACGATTAGTTGGAAAGTCTGATATATATATATATATATATATATATATATATATATATATATATATATATATATATATATATATATATATATATATATATATATATATTATATATATATATATATATATATATATCCCGGTGGGTAA
>SEYY01008232.1:87500-90505 GCA_009176605.1 Armadillidium nasatum
AATTAAACTTCGTAAACCAAACTTCGGTTTTTCTTCTCTGACTATTCAATAAGTTAAATCGAATTTTTTATCTACAAAGTTCTAACAGGAAGAGGCAAATAATAATAAAAATAATAATAATAATAAAATAATAATAATAATAATAATAATAATAATAATAATAATAATAATAATAATAATAATAATAATAATAATAATACCCCTTCCATTAAAAGCTACTTCCATCAATTTTTCCCCTTTAATTAATAATAATAATTAAATAAAAGAAAAATACAAGATTAAACAATATTTACTTGGCCTTTACATCTTACTCAAACACCAAATCCATTATTATTATTATTATTATTATTATTATTATTATTTATTATTATTATTATTTTATTATATATATAATTTACACATTACATAAAAAAAAACATAAAACACACAACACACACACACTACATATATATATTATATATATATATATATATATTTATATATATATATATATATATATAATATATATATTATATATAATATACATACATATGTGTGTACATACATATGAGAAGATACATACAAAAAAAGGAACTATATGCCATTTGAGAAAGAAACCTCAATCCATATTTCTTAATAATTTTTCTAAAAATAGCAAATGAAATTTGTGCTGCGAAATGTATTTATTTATAAAACATCTGATACGATAACATCAAATGGAAACTAAAACTTTTATATATATATATATATATATAGTATATATATATATATATATATATATATATATATATATAATATATATATATATATATATAATCACGGATATTCACATTCTCATGTGCGGAATAGCAAAACGGGAAAGTACGTATATGTCTCTATCTTCTATCATAACTCATCTTCCAACCTAATTTCTTATCTTCTTCTCTTTAACGCACTGTTCTACTTACCATTCACAACTCACAATTTAATAGAATCACGTGAGAGAGAAAGTTTATTATTCCTAAAGTGAGTAACAAATATTTTAAGTAAGTCTACAATTATGGCTCCTCATTTCAATCTTAAATATATCTAAAAAAAAGGAAAAAAAAGAATACCTTAAACAAAAAGAATAGTACTAATATACCCTAAAGATAGAATATTTAAAACTTAAAGGTACAGGTCTCGTACATTAGATGTGAAGGAGTGTTTGATCTTGTTTTGAAAGTTTAATTTCGTAAAAAGGAAACATACATTCCAAATGCTATTGAGAACCAACCCTACAACAATATGAAAAAATAATTAAAAATATAACACTGAGTTACACTAACACTTCAAATGAAAATTTTATTCTACTACTGAATCAATATGAACAGTACCATCTATATCAATGTCATCACAAAGGTTTTATGAATCATGTTCTATTTGCAGATATTTCAAAATATTACGTAAATTAACACAACATTTAGAAGTTAAATGGAAATGAAATTTGACATAGTTGCAACCTCTCAGGTATCGATAGTACAAATCCAAGTTTCTTATCTTCATTTTTCATTGCAATGTCACGATTGATGACAGGAACGAAAGACTAATACTATGCAATTGTTTCCAAAACCAAGTAAAGTATTCACGGCTGAAAGGAAGAATCGCTGAAAAAGCGTTTTAGAACTGAGTATGAAAACAACGAAATTAAAAAAATAACTGAACATAGTATAACTAGTACGATGAAGTTTTCTACTGACAAAAAAGCATGTGATTTTGAACAAGAGACAGAAAAAATATTAGTTGACAGAGTTGATTTGTATTCTAACGAAAAAAAAAAAACTGCTGAATGAGGATATTCCTCTAGAATCGAGAAAGACAATTGAAGAAAAAAATATCTTAAAGAGAGTCCACTAGTTTTTCCAAGTACTGTTCCAAGCGAAATTTTCCTTAGTAACGAAAACATAGTAGGCTATATAATGCAAAGCGCAATCGAGTTGGAGTAGGGAGTAAAGATGCCGAAAAATTTCTATTTTTAAAATATAAATTCACCTTTAAGATGGTGGTCAGTGAGAACAAATATTCGTTGAATGCATGATGAGTTGGACCCTCGTTGTGCATTCTGGTAAGGCATTAAAATGCAGTAAAAAATACAGTCTCCTTACCAAGGCAACTATTTCTTCTCAGTATCAGTATTTACAGAATAGTTACTGGAAAAAGATTTAAACAGGTAAAGTATCTTTAAATCAAATTTCATTTTGTCATTACAATTTTAAAATTTTATACTTGTGTAAAATATTTATGATAAAAAAACACAAAAATATATTATAATATATATTATATATATATATAATATATATATATTATATAATATAATATATATATATATATATATATATATTAAAGTGATTAAAGTTAAGTTATTTTTATCTTGATTCTATCGAACGTTATTGAAATCCATTTCATATACATCGTTATTGGCAAAAGATCTTTATAAAAAAAAAAAAAAAAAAATTTCTCCTCTGGTATTTTAAGAAATATATTTTTGGTTAAAAAAAAAATAATAATAATAATAAAAAAAAAGACGCGCACTCAACATTTTTTTTTTTTAAATTATTGTATTTTATTTGCAGCTGCGAGTGAGCGCAGTTACAAGCAACCTTCTTTGTTTTTTGTTTTTTTAATAGATCAATTATTTCCATTGCAATCAGGCTTTCTTGTTCAGAAAATTAAATTCGAACCACTACAAGTAGAAACTCTCTCTCTCTCCTCGTTCCCTCTCGCTCTCTCTGCTCTCTCTCTTCTATATATATATATATATATATAATATATATAATATATATATTAATATATATATTTATATATATTAATAATATATATAATATACTATAACATATTCGTGATGATGATAAGGTTTGCGTCTGCCACGCTCCAAATAAGCACGCCACAACACAAGTGTAGCCACAGCAGTGCACGTGAACAATGGCTATTTTCTCCCTAAAACATTGTTGTTGGAAGTCACATATCTTAATCTTTATCAACAAAACTCATTAAAACCGATGTTATGC
>SEYY01008233.1:0-2500 GCA_009176605.1 Armadillidium nasatum
TATAACCAATGACCGATTTAGCTCCGGGGTAAAGCGTTGGGTTTTTAAATCAAGAGATCATGGGTTCGAATCTCTATTCTTGGAGTCTTGAACTCACAAAAGTTTTGTCCTCGTTCGTTCGTTTCTCTCTGGAATTTTCGAAGTAAGAGTCTGAGACAAGAGATGAAGGAGAAAAAAAAATTTCGGCGGAGGCGATGACACCTGAAAATCATATGAAGTGACGTCATGACCAAATGGAACACTGTGATTGGTTGGATGAGATAACAAAATAGCAGGCAGAATACCAAACTGTGACGTCATTTCATAAGAGATACAAATGAAAGACTGTGATTGGTTGGATGAACTTTCAGAATAGAAGGCTATAACGTCATCAACTTAGAAGAAACAAACGGTGACGTCACAACCCTCATAAGCTAGAAAACAAGCTAGAAAATACCCTCAAGCTAGAACGTGAGGCACGCGATGGTGGCTACATCAAACAAAAGCGGTCAAATCAAAAGGGTTAAACAGGTAAGATTAATTAAAATAACATGATTACATCAAAGATAACACCGCAAAACAAGTTCAACATGAAGATAAAACAAATTATCTGATTAAAAACACCTCACAAAGGTACGTGAGTTCCCCTCAGGGGGGGGGGGCGGGGTTTCCCCTCAAGGGGGGCGGAGACCCCCAAATGGGCTCAGGAAAGAGGGTGAGTTCCCCTCAGGTGACGTCATCGTTTCCCCTCGCCTGCCTTGTATATCGTTCTCTTACTACTGACATGAACGCACATGTGGGAGCTCGAAGAGAGGGAGAGGAGCGTGTTCTGGGAACACACGGGGTGGGAGAGAGAAATATGGATGGGGAACACCTTATTAATTTCGCAGTAAGAAATGACATGGCAATTATGAATACCTTTTTTGAACACGATGAAAACAAGAAATGGACCTGGTACAGGTGGAGTGCGGACGAACTGAAAAAAAAATACACAGAAAAATCAATGATAGACAAGATCATGACCAACGACAAAAGAATGTTTTTAGACGTAAAAAGCATACCTACGGTATCTCTTGACTCGGATCATAGAATGGTGCTGGGGAAAATTACTTGGAAAAGGAGGATCAAACCAAGAAAGAAAATAAAAGAAAGATACTGTTTAGAAAGATTGAGAGAGGAAGGTGTCAAAGAAACTTTTGATGAGGGAATCACAGGGAGGTATGTGGAGTTGGAGGATCAAACGAGTGTGGAGGAGAGTTGGAAGACCTTCAAGGCAGGTATGGACAGTACCGCAAAGGAGGTGCTGGGTAAAAAGAGAGTGATGGGAGGTAAAAGAAAGAAAATGGCCTGGTGGAACGAGGAGGTAAAGAATGCAGCAAAGATTAAAACAGAAAATACAGGAAATGGATGAAAACGAGAACAGAGGGGAACAGAATGGAATACATAAATGTAAGAAATCACGCAGTGGAAGTAAAAAGAACAAGTAAAGATCTCACATGGAGAAAGATAGGAGTAGAACTAAGAGAGGACTTGAGAGGAACAATAAAGCTCATATATGGAATGGCCAAAACTATGAGAGGAAGCAGAGAGCCAGAAACACACGTGGTACTGAATAAGGAGGGGGAACCTCTGCTGGATGAAGAGGAGGTGGCAGAGAGATGGAGAGAGTATTTCGAAGAACTGTTGAACGTACATGAAGAGGAGGAGGGAAGGGAGGAGAGAGACCCACCCCCGAAAGAAATACCTGTGCGCGAGGTCCAGGGAGAAATAGATCGGGAGGAAGTAAAGAACGCAATAAAAATGTTGAAAAGTGGAAAAAGTCCTGGATACGACGGACTAAATAATGAACTATTTAAGACAGGTGAAGGAGTGGTGGAATGGCTTACAACATTGTTCAATCAAGTGTGGAGAGAAGGAAAAATACCTAAGGAATGGAGAAGAGCAGTAATCTGCCCGATATACAAGAAAGGAGATAAAAAAGAGTGCGGAAACTACAGAGGAATAGCGTTGCTGGTAGAGGCGTGTAAAATATATGAAAGAATTCTAGAGAGAAACCTAAGAGTGGAAGATAAGATAGGAGAATGGCAACATGGCTTTAGACCGGGAAAAGTACGACGGACTTGATTTTTTATATGAAAATGCTAACAGAGAAGACCATAGAGTGGGATAAAAAAGCATATGTTGCATTTATAGATCTTGAGAAGGCATTTGACAGAATAAACAGAGAAAGACTTTGGAGAGTATTGGAGGATCCAATGTATGACATACCAGAGAGACTGATAATAGCTGTAAAAAGCATGTACGAAGAACCTGTAAATATGGTCAGAGGAGAGGGAGGAGAAAGGTGGTTTGGCGTGAGGACAGGAGTGAGACAGGGGAGCGTGTTGTCTCCGCTACTTTTTGCACTATATATGGACACCTGTCTCAGAAGAATATGTACAAGGGAAGAAAGAGAGCACACATTGGTTTATGCAGATGACGCGGCAGTAATAACAGCGGAAGCGGGAGAATTACAGGAAGC
>SEYY01008233.1:7500-10000 GCA_009176605.1 Armadillidium nasatum
ATATATATATATATATATATATATATATATATATATATATATATGTATATTTAAATTTAAATTTCTCACCAACTTAAACTTTGTTTTTTGTTTTCACAAAGTTCGTCAATTTAATACTATTAAAATTATTTCAAATAATTTTGCTCTGGAAATTATATAAATCTACGTAAGTAAGAGAAATTTGATTTTTCATATTTGAAATATATATATATGTATATATATATATATATATATATATATATATATATATATATATATATATATATATATATATATATATATATATATATATATATATATATATATATATATATATATATATATATATATATATATATATTACAGAGAGAGAGAATACGCCAAACCCGTAATTCATGTCCGCAGAACGAAACAGGATTAATAAACTTCTTCAAGAGATGTAGCTTAAAAGGTGAATATTTATATATATATATAATATATATATATATATATATATATATATATATATATATATATATATATATATATATATATATATATATATATATATATATATATATATATATATATATATATATATATATATATATATATATATATATATATATATATATATATATATATATATATATATATATTATATATATATATATATATATATATTTATATATATATATATATATATATATATATATATATATATATATATATATATATATATATATATATAAGGGAATGATTTTTTCTGTAGATTAAAAAAAAAAGAAAGACTACAGGCTAGAATTACACGCTTTCAAAAAAGGAATGAGGCTGTAATTCGGTTTGAAGTATGTCGTTTTTTCGATACACCCGTTTATGTAACCAGCGATGAAGAAGAACAGGATGATACTTCTTCGACGAAGTTTGAAAAAAATAGAGCATCTTATAGTGGTATTAATTAAGTCAAATATATATATATATATATATATATATATATATATATATATATATATATATATATATATATATATATATATATATATATATATATTTGACTTAATTAATACCACTATAAGATGCTCTATTTTTTTCACACTTCGTCTAAGAAGTATCATCCTGTTCTTCTTCATCGCTGGTTACATAAACGGGTGTATCGAAAAAACGACACACTTCAAACCGAATTACAGCCTCATTCCTTTTTTGAAAGCGTATAATTCTAGCCTGTAGTCTTTTCTTTTTTCTTTTTAATCTACAGAAAAAATCATTCCCCTATATATATATATATATATATATATATATATATATATATATATATATATATATATATATATATATATATATATATATATATATATATATTATATTTAAGCTACATTCTTGAAGAAGTTTTATTACTCCTGTTTCGGACATGAAACGGGTTCGGCGTATTCTCTCTATTAATATATATATATATATATATATATATATATATATATATATATATATATATATATATATATATATATATATATATATATATATATATATATATATATATATATATATATATATATATATATATATATATATATATATATATATATATATATATATATATATATATATATATATATATATATATATATATATTTCAAATATGAAAAATCAAATTTCTCTTACTTACGTAGATTTATATAAAGGTCTAATAGATGTTCATGCTGCCTAAAAATTTTCTTTAACAGGGGTGAACTTCTTCTTAGCCGACCTATTATGCAAAAATGTAGACAGGGAAAATGAATATTTTTGGTGGAGCTCATCTTTATTTACCTTCTTCTTATCATATTTTTGGTTTCTTAAAGAAGGATGAAGCATCTTCTACGGTAAATAAGAATACTATTTCTCCCCTACCCCATATTTAATGAAATGATACGATCTCTGTATCTTTCTTCTATATATATATATATATATATATATATATATATATATATATATATATATATATATATATATATATATATATATATATAAATATATATATATATTATACTTTTGTTTTTTTTCGAAAAAACTAATCCAAACCTGAAGAATCGTAAGTATATTTTTAGGATTTTTCGCTTCTCCTGACATACAATATATATATATATATATATATATATATATATAATATATATATATATATATATATATATATATATATATATATATATATATATATATATATATATTATATATATATATATATATATATATATATATATATATATATATATATATATATATATATATATATATATAATATATATATATATATATATATATATATATATAATATATATATATATATATATATATATATATATATATATATATATATATATATATATATATATATATATATATATATATATATATATATATATATATAGATGGACCGGATATCCGCATCCGCATCCGCAACTGCAGATATCCGCATCATTTTGCAATATCCGCATCAGCGGAAATCCGCAATTGGATATCAGCAATCGCATTCCTATCCGCGGATAGTAAAAATTTAGGATGTTTA
>SEYY01008233.1:15000-17355 GCA_009176605.1 Armadillidium nasatum
AACAAATATACGGCGCTAGAGAGAGGATTCGAGATACTTTTTCAAGAAGAAAGGATGAAAAGGTATATATATATATATATATATATATATATATATATATATATATATATATATATATATATATATATATATATATATATATATATATATATATATAGAGGAGTGATTTTTCTGTAGATTAAAAATAAAGAAGAAAAAACTGAAGAGAAACATTACTATCTTTCTGGAAAAATATTTGGATGTAATGTATCGTGAAATCCATAGTTTTTTTTCTACCCCTTCCTTCATATATGTAAACGAAAAAGAAGAAGAACAGATTGTTACTTCCTAGATATAACAGGAAAAAAGATTTTATAATATCAATATGTTATGATTTTATTTAATCATATATATATATATATATATATATATATATATATATATATATATATATATATATATATATATATATATATAATAATATATGATTAAATCACAACATGATGATATTATAAAAATCTTTTTTCCTATTATATCTAGGAAGTAACTACCTGTTCTTCTTCTTTTTCGTTTACATATATGAAGGATGGTGTAGAAAAAAATCTATGGATTTCACGATACATTACATCCAAATATTTTTCCAGGAAGATAGTAATGTGTCTCTTCAGTTTTTTCTTCTTTATTTTTAATCTACAGAAAAATCACTCCCTTTTATATATATATATATATATATATATATATATATATATATATATATATATATATAATATATATATATATATATATATATATATATATATATTTTACCTTTCATCCTTTCTTCTTGAAAAAGTTTCTCGAATCCTCTCTCTAGCGCCGTATATTTGTTTCTAGTAACACGAATCTCCTTCTCTATAAATATAAAACATAAAAAATAGATTTCTTTTTCTCAAATACGAAAAATTAAATCTTACCCTCCAAAAATTTCTCTCACTTACTTAGATTTATATAACTGCGAATAAGGCGATTACGATGTCGGTAAATTTTCTTCAATAAAGGTGAACTTCTTCTTCTTATTACAGACATTGTTGGGAGAAAATGGACAATTCAAGTGAATAACTTTTGGATGAGTTCAGCTTTATATAGTTCTTTTTTTACCCGATTTTCGACTACTTTATGCTATGGGATCCATCTTCTTTTGTGGGAAAGAATATTAAATCTACCTTAACCACAAAATTTATGACTGATACGTACTCTTTTTTCTATATATATATATATATATATATATATATATATAATATATATATATATATATATATATATATATATATATATATATATATATAATATATATATATATATATATATATATATATATATATATATATATATATATATATATATATTTTATTAATTATTTATATTATTATGGGTAAGGGACGGTGAAAATATTTGAATACTCTTCTATCATATTTTCCATTGAAGACGGTTCTGAATTCCGATCATTCCCTCCCAAAATATTCATTTTAAGAACGATTTTATAGATTAGTATCATTTTATCCGTTATATTAAGACATAACAGACACCTGTAGTCTATTTTCAAGGACAGAGTCATAAAAGTAAACATTTTGGGTCATATTTTTCAATATATAAAATGAAGATTTAGAGCAAGTTGCGGTAAAGGAAAAATAAACTCGAGCATCTGTGTGGCCTCTTGAGGTCTAAGTTACAAATAATCAGTTTGATCTCATATGGACAGGTAAGTAGTGAGATATTTCAATATGCTGGTGAGGGAATCAAGTGGGGGTATGAGGGAGGGAATGGGAAGAAAAAATATCCATATAAAAGCTGAGATATTCTAAGACTCGGAATTATATTCTATAGCTCACTTTTACTTCGAAGATGGAATCTCATCGTGTATTCAAACGCGAAAGTGTCTCTGAACTTCTCAACTGGGAAATAGACTTTGAAAATATTAAGTTTGCTTTCCAAAGAAAAATCAACGGGGAAGATTATTTCTCATGCAGTTCATCAACTCCTAGCACGAATAGGAAGATATTTATCACTGTAAGTCAGTTACGCCAAATTTTCGATACACTTGATATTTGGGTATACGAAGACTTCACTCTATTATCTGAACCGGCTTTCCCCTGTGATGAAAAGTGCATATTTTTAAATCCTATTCTGGATGAAAAACGTATTGTTCTAAGCTATATAACAAAATCGGCAACTAGTATTCTAGATGTGAGACTGAGAGTGTTTCATGAAAAAACAGACGCATTCGTGTTTTCCAATTATGGCTTTACAATCAGGGGCGACGAGCAAATATTTAGATTTCAAGCGCTACGTGAAGAATTTGACTCTAAAATTGAAAAAGTTGAAAAATTCGAAAATTAT
>SEYY01008235.1:0-10000 GCA_009176605.1 Armadillidium nasatum
AGATGATCCAGAAAATGAGAATTGAAGAGTTTCAAAAAATTTTATGACAGAATATATATATATATAATATATATATTATATATATATATATATATATATATATATATATATAATATATATATATAATATATATATATATATATATATATATATATATATATTATATATACTGCACCATATCCCGCATGAAGCAGGGTGGTGTCGGCTGCAAAAAAGTATTCATATTCCTGCAACCGTAATTGGGAAGGGAGAAATACTGGTTAAGAAGTTTCCCAGCCTCTTGAACCATAAATATGATTACGCCAATATGTCCAACTTAAAAAATATATATATATATAGTATATATATATATATATATATATATATATATATATAATATATAAATATTATATATATATATATATATATATATATATATATATATAATAGTGAAGAGAAAAGAAGAGAAGAGAAGGAAGAGAAGAGAAGAGGAAGAAAATTGGAAGGATTGTTTAAAGTACGCTGTAGAATTATACTGAAAAGAAAATTATTTTCGAACTTAAAAATAATAATAGATTTATTTTAAAATAATTTTTAAAAAATTATTCATAAAACAATTTAATAAATCGCAATTAACTTATTATCAAAATTTTGTGTAGGAGCAACAAAACTTTCAAATAACATTTTCGGCCTAAGTGAAAATTTCAACATTAGCATTACGAATATAAATTTAAAACACGAGATTGGATTGGGCGACAAGGCTGGATCATGAAGAATAGTTCTTCGCATGGTTTAGGGCTGGGATTCCTTTTAACCATTTTTTTTTGTCTTCCATTTACGACTGCAGGAATTTTCCTGCAGTTGACGCCACCCTGCATTATGGGGATACGGTGTGATGTATAAAATAAAAAAAAATAAATATATATATATATATAATATATATTATATTAATATATAATATATATATATATATATATATATATATATATATATATATATATATATATATATGCGCGCGCTTCCAGCATTGAGGAAAAGAATTAGTATTAAGGCATAGAGAGTAGAGCTGAACGAGGACTGGCGCTAACTCGGAAGCACGCTCCCTCAGAACACGAGGGGGATCTTATGCACCTGATCATGAATGATCACAGGTAAAGACATGGGACACCTGAAACGAGGAATTAGATGAAAAAAGGAGGCTGAAGAGATTTCACAGGGAGTATTAGCTACAGAACTATCAGAGCAAATAAGAGGAGGAAAAAAGTTTTAGAAGTTATTAGAGTTATTTTTGACAATAGACCAGAAATTTTTATCAGTAGGAGAACCATGGAGGTCATCGCACTTCCTTTTTATAAAAGTACGCTTAGTCCGTCGAAGAACATCCCTGCAACGATTCCAAGCTGAATGAAAATTAGCAAGAGATATATATGTTCTTTTATTGTGTATATTATATATATATATATATATATTATATATATATATATATATATATATATATATATATATATATATATATATATATATATATATATATATATATAATATATATATATATATATATATATATATATATATATATATATTATATATATATATATATATATATATATATATATATATATATATATATATATATATATATATATATATATATATATATATATATATATATATATATATATATATATATATATATATATATATATATATATGAGAATGAAAGGATAGTGGTGATCCTCAAGGACCTGTCCTATCCCCAACACTTTTTCTGCTTTTCATCAATGACCTTCTCTCTATTACTTCATCTCCTATCCACTCCTATGCTGATGACTCCACCCTTCATTACTATTTTCATTTTGAAAGGCGCCCCTCCCAGCAACAGTTAATAGAAGCAAGGAGGGTGTCCTTGGAGCAACTAACCTCTGATCTATTTCGCATTTCAAATTGGGGCAGAGAAAACATGGTCGTTTTTAAAGCCTCAGAAACTCAATTCCTCCATCTCTTTACTCGACACAATCCTCCATAAAACTATGATATTTTCTTCGAAAACACACAACTCAAACCTTCCTTTCTCCTTAGTATTCTTGATGTTTCTCTTTCTCTTGATCTTTCTTGGAAAGATCACATTTCACTTTCTAGACAAGCTTCTAAGAGGTTGGGTATTCTGAGGCGCCTTCGTGGTTTTTCTTTTACGCCACCCCAGTTGCTTGCTCTGTATAGGGGTGTTGTTCGCCCCTATATGAAGTATGCGTCACACATCTGGGGTGATTCCACTCATACAGCTCTCCTTGAGAAGGTAGAGTCTAGAGCTTTTCGCCTTATCAACTCTCCTGCTCTCACTAATTCTCTCCAATTAATTCTCTCTCTTTTGTCCGTCGAATTGTTGCGTCATTCTCTCTATACAATCGCTATTACAAAGTACACTGCTCTACTGATCTCTCTCTCTTCTCATGCCTCCTCCATTGAGAAGGGCTAGTGCGACTTTTCTTTCTAGACAGTCTCATCCTTTCTCTATCCAGCTCTCTGATCCCAGACTTAACCGCTATGTTCAGTCTTGCATGTACTCTACTGGTAAAATCTGGAACACACTACCTTCATCTATTTTTCCAACTTCCTATGATTTACATAACTTCAAACGCCGTATATCAGGTTATGTCGGCCTTTAATTTGACCATGTCCCCGACTTTCCCCCTAACTCTGATGGAATTTTAGTAAGCCTCTGCCCTTTGCTCACCGGAGGTGAAGTAATATATATATATATATATATATATATATATATATATATATATATATATATATATATATATATATATATATATATATATATATATATATATATATATATATATATATATATATATATATATATATATATATATGTATTAGTGATAGATTGGATGTCGAATTTTCGTGAAGTTCCTGATGTGATGCAGGATGTAGAACTTTCGTTAGTGCGGATGCGGATGTTAAATTTTCAAAGTGCGAAATGCGGTGCGGATGACGGATGTTAATTTTTATGAGGAAGCGAATTCGTATGCCATTACTAATATATATATATATATATATATATATATATATATATATATATATATATATATATATATATATATATATATATATATATATATATATATATATATATATATATATATATATATATAGTGATGGCATCCTCATAAAATTTAACATCCGCATCCGCATTTTCGAAAATTTAACATCCGCATCCGGATCCGCACTTTCGAAAATTCAACATCCGCATCCGCATCGCATCTGCAAATTAGAAAATATGACATCCGATCCATCACTAATATATATATATATATATATATATATATATAATATATATATATATATATATATATATATATATATATATATATATATATATATATATATATATATATATATATATATATATATATATATATATATATATATATTCTAAAGACGTCTTTTCTGCTCCCTCAAAACTTAACACTAGGAAGGCGTACGGTCCTAATGGTATCCTTCCTGTAGTTCTCAAAACTTATGCTTCAGAGCTTGCACCCTTCCTTGGTAAACTATTTCGTCTATTTCTTTCTACTTCAACCTTCCCTTCTTACTGGAAACGTGCGCTCATTCATCCTATGCCGAAAAGGGGGACCCCTCTCAACCCTCTAACTATCGTCTCAAATTTCTTTAACCAATTGCTATGAACAATTGCTATGAACAATCCACAATGAAAGAATAAGGGAGATGTATAAATGGAAGAAGAGTGTAATTGATAGAGAGGAGGAGGGTGTGCTAAAATGGTTTGGACTTACGTGTAGAATGAATGAGGACAGAATGGTGGGCAAGGTACTTAGATCCGATGTGGATAGGGGTAGGGGGAAGGGAAGGCCGAAGTGGAGATGGATGGATGGAGTGAGAGAGAGATTTTGATGGAAGTAATTTGAGTTTAGAAGAGGGTAGAAGATTTGTGAGAGACAGAGAGAGATGGAGGGCGGTGGTGAAAGGGGTTGAAAGGTAAGAATAGGTATGTTTGTAAGGGAATTGTGGCTGGGCACCACCCCACGAAAGTGAGATAGGTGATAATGAAATATATATATATATATATATATATATATATATATATATATATATATATATATATATATATATATATATATATATATATATATATATATATATATATATATATATATATATATATATATATATATATATATATATATATATATATATATATATATATATATATATATATATATATATATATATATATATATATATATATATATATATATATATATATATATATATATATATATATATAGTGATGGCATACGCATTCGCATATTCATCAAAATTAACATCCGCATATGCGGTGGTGAAAGGGGTTGAAAGGTAAGAATAGGTATGTTTGTAAGGGAATTGTGGCGGGCACCACCCCACGAAAGTGAGATAGGTGATAATGAAATATATATATATGTATGTATATATATATATATATATATATATATATATATATATATATATATATATATATATATATATATATATATATATATATATATATATATATATATATATATATATATATATATATATATATATATATATATATATATATATATATATATATATATGATGGCATCCGCGGATACGCATTCGCATATTCATCAAAATTCAACATCCGCATCCGCATCCGCATCAGCATCCGCATTTTTCGAAAATTCAAAACATCCGCATCCGCATCCGAACTTTCTAAAATTCAACATCCGCATCCGCACTTTCGAAAACGCATCCGCATCTTCTCCAAAATTCAACATCCACATCCGATCCAAATACAATATATATATATATATATATATATATAAATATATATATATATATATATATATATATATATATATATATATATATATATATATATATATATATATATATATATATATATATATATATATATATATATATATATATATATATATATATATATATATATATATATATATATAATGGAGATTTACTACACTATGAACGTTTCACATCCGTCTTCAGCACAAACTAAATTTTAAAAATTTCTGTTTTAAAATACAGTCAAAATATAAATTCTTTAACTATGTATAAGATATTTAAAGTAATAATAATAACAATAAAATAATATAAATAAAGTAATAATATTGGTACTGAAATAACAAATAAAAATAAAAAGACTGGACTATTTTGGGAAAAAGGACTTCATTACTGATTGAAAAGGACAATAGAAGAAGATTCATCATTTAAATATGGGCATTGAGTTTTTATACATAAAACTTTAAAATCCTACGATCAAGAAGGGAAATTGCATGTTGAAGAATAGATAAATTAGAAAAAGAAAAGAGTGGGTATTTCCATGGTGTTTTATGTTAGAGTGTACAGGAGAGCAAAGAGGAAGGTCTGTTCTAAAGGAAACTCCTTTCTGCTTATCAATCCTCAATTTCAATTGCAGGCCAGTTTGGCCAACAAACGCCGCACTACGTCTGGCACATTTAAATAACTAAATTCATGAGGATCTAAAAAGTATTTTGTGAGATTCCTTGTGTCTGAATAAAGTATGAATTGAGAGGAAATTACAATTTATAAGAATGAACTGGCATTGGGGGAATTTAGCTTCAATATAAAAAGAATATTTCTATTAAGTTGAGATGAAAGTGATCCTATACATTGAAGTATTAAGTATATTTTTTGTTTACTGTGCATTTTAATATACAGTAGGATATAAAGAGTGAATCTGAAAATATTAGAGAAAAACTCGTTAATACTTTTTTCCACTTGGAACTTTGGGAATAAATTATAATGGAAAAAGTATTTTAATAAATTCCTTCTATATATATATATATATATATATATATATATATATATATATATATATATATATATATATATATATATATATATATATATATATATATATATATATATATATATATATATATATATATATATATATATATATATATATATATATATATATATATATATATATATATATATATATATATATATATATATATATATATATATATATATATATATATATATATATATATATATATATATATATATAGTGATGGATCGCATGTTATATTTTCTCATTTGCGGATGTGAATATAGAATTTTTGTCAAGTGCGGATGAGGATGTTAATTTTGATGAAGATGCTCCGCGGATGCGGGTGCCATCGTATCTCAGTCCGTAAATATCTATATATATATATATATAATATATATATATATATATATATATATATATATATATATATATATATATATATATATATATATATATATATATATATATATATATATATATATATATATATATATATATATATATATATATATATATATATATATATATATATATATATATATATATATATATATATATATATATATATATATATATATATATATATATATATATATATATATATATATATATATATATATATATATATAGTGATGGCATCCGCATCCGCATCCGCATGCGCGGATGCGGAACATCCACACAAAAATCAACATCCGCATCCGCATCCGCATCCGCATTTTCGAAAATTCAACATCCGCAACATCCGCATCCGCATCCGCATCCGCACTTTCCGAAAAATCCGCATCAATCCGCACTTAATGCAAAATCCGCATCCGCAAATTAGAAAATATGACATCCGATCCATCACTAGTATATATATATGTATATATATATATATATATATATATATATATATATATATATATATATATATATATATATATATATATAATATATATATATATATATATATATATATATATATATATATATATATATATATATATATATATATATATATATATATATATATATATATATATATATACAGTATATGCGAATTGTAGATCAAGAGTGAGGGTGAAGAGAGAACTATCGGATTGGTTTAGCATAGGAGTGGGATTGAGATAGGGGTTTGTAATATCTCCATGTTATTTAATCTATTGATGAATGGTTTACTTAGAAAAATGGAGAGAGAAGGGAAGAGTATTACGTTGAGAAATATAGAGGGTGAATGTGAAGTGAATGTTTTACTTTTTGCAGATGATGCGGCATGTGTTGGTGGCAGAATCTGGAGAAAAGATGAGAATACTTGTGAGAGAGTTTGAAGGGAAATGTGCAAACACGAGATTGAAATTCAATCCAGCGAAGAATAAAGTTATGAGGATTGGAGGTGGGGATGAGGAAATGTGGAGGGAGGAATTGGTTTGTAGAAGTGTGAGAATGGAAACTTGAGGAGGTGAATGATTTCAAATATCTAGTAATGTTGGGTGGAAGGTAAGGGTGGGACGGAAAAAGGAATAAAGAACAGAGTGGTAGAAGGAATGAAAGTATTGGGGGGCCTAAGAAAAGTATGGAAGAAAGGAAAAATTTCGAAAGAAATGAAGATAAGAATGTTTGAATGTATGTGTTCACCTTCTGTATTGTATGTGTGTGAAACAAAGACGATAAGTGCTCGGTCGAGAAAAAGTTTCCATGTCTTTGAGATGAAAGATTTGAGGGCGATATATAAATTGAGAAGGATTGATAGGATTAGAAATGAAAGAATAAGGGAGATGTGTAAATGGAAGAAGGGTGTAATTGATAGAGAGGAGGAGGATGTGCTAAAATGGTTTGGACATATGTGAAGAATGAAAGAGAACAGAATGGTTGTCAAGGTACGTAGATCCGATGTAGATAGGGGAAGGGTAGGGGGAGGGGAAGGCCGAAGCGGAGATGGATGGATGGAGTGAGAGTGATTTTGATGGAAGGAATTTGAGTTTAGACGAGGGTAGAAGATTTGTGGAGACAGAGATGGAGGGAGGTGGTGAAATCGTTGAAAGGTAAGAATAGTTATGTTTGTAAGAGAATTGTGGTGTTCACCACCTCACGAAAGGGGGAAAGGTGATAGTGAAATATATATATATATATATATATATATATATATATATATATATATATATATATATATATATATATATATATATATATATATATATATATATATATATATATATATATATATATATATATATATATATATATATATATATATATATATATATATATATATATATATATATATATATATATATATATATATATATATAACATCCGCATCCGCATCCGCATCCGCATCCTCATCAAAATTAACATCCGCATCCGCATCCGCATTCCTCATCAAAATTAACATCCGCATCCAGCATCCGCATCCGAACTTTTCGAAAATTCAAAATCCGCATCCGCATCCGCATCCGCACTTTCGAAAATTCAACATCCGCATCCGCATCCGCATCCGCACTTTCGAAAATTCAACATCCGCATCCTCATCCGCATCCGCACTTCTCCAAAATTCAACATCCGCATCCGCATTCCGCAAATTGGAAAATATGACATCCGATCCATCACTAATATATATATATATATATATATATATATATATATATATATATATATATATATATATATATATATATATATATATATATATATATATATATATATATATATATATATATATATATATATATATATATATATATATATATATATATATATATATATATATATATATATATATATATATATATATATATATATATATATATATATATATATATATATATATATATATATATATATATATATATATATATATATATATATATATATATATATATATATATATATATATATATATATATATATATATATATATATATATATATATATATATATATATATATATATATATATATATATATATATATTATATATATATATATATATATATATATATATATATATATATATATATATATATATATATATATATATATATATATATATATATATATATATATATATATATATATATATATATATATATATATATATATATATATATATATATATATATATATATATATATATATATATATATATATATATATATATATATATAATATATATATATGCGCTATTTTGATTCCTTAATTCAGGAAGCTATTGTTTAAAATATAAATATTTTTATTTCATTAAGATTTAAGACCTTGGGTAAAGAACTTAAGAGGGCAGAAAGTGATATTTGAAAAGATAATCCACTTGAGGGTGTTCCAAAAGCCGCATTTAACAAAAGTTGTTCATTTTATCTTCCCAAACATAGGCTAAAACAAAAGGTTTTGTCCCTCACAGAAAAGATAAGAAGTATGAGAACGAACGTGTGGTTTTATCACATTGTTTGACAAGAAATAACACGTTAAATGAATTCCAGGCCCCGCCCACTTGCTACCTTCCCTGGGAATTAACTTTATTATAAAGTCTTCCTTAAATTATAAAAGAGGAGTTTTGTTTACCATTCCCATACACAAAGAACATTGCTTTTTCCGTTATTTATGTTTTTTATTTATTTATTTATTTTTCTATTAATTATTCGTTCAAATAAATTATTTTTCAAAAATTATTAAACTATATATGAAATTATATTAATATTTAACTTCTTATTTTTAACTTCCTACCTTTAAAAGGAAACAAATGCCTTCCTAAACATACCAACCTCTCTCTCTCTCTCTCTCTCTCTCTCTCTCTCTCTCTCTCTCTCTCTCTCTCTCTCTCTCTCTCTCTCTCTCTCTCTATATATATATATATATATATATATATATATATATATATATATATATATATATATATATATATATATATATATATATATATATATATATATATATATATATATATATATATATATATATATATATATATATATATATATATATAAGTGTGGAACACACTCCTGTTTCATCTGTTTTCCCAACTTGCTTTGACTTTTAAATGCCGTGTATCTGGTCATATCGGTCTTTAACGACTAAGAACTGATAGTTTCCCAACTCCGGTGGATATTGGTGGGCCTCTGGTTTTGCCCACCGGAGAATATATATATATATATATATATATATATATATATATATATATATATATATATATATATAT
>SEYY01008236.1:0-31677 GCA_009176605.1 Armadillidium nasatum
ATAATAATAATAATAATAATAATAACAATAATTATAATAAATAATAATAATAATAACTATTTTTATTAAAAATTATTATATATATATTATATATATATATATATATATATTATATATATATATATATATATATATATATATAATATATATATATATATATATATATATAATATATATAGCTCAAAAAAAATATATAGTGAATTGCCTATTAATTGTTCAAGGTTAAAGAAAACGATTTAGTTCGTTTCAAGGAATACTCCTTGTTTGTTTGTTTCTTACAGTAACGTATGTAATTCAGTGTATATATATATATATATAATATATATATATATATATATATATATATATATATATATATATATAATATATATATATATATATATATATATAATATATATATATATATATATATATATCTTATATTATCGAGGGCAATTTGATATTTTTTTATATATCGGCATTCCTAGTTTAAGTATTAACTTTTAACCCATTAATGCCCACTGTGTCTATTTAGACACGTAAAACATGACCTCATAAAAAATTTAAAAAATACTATATTTTAATTTTTTTTTTGCGTTTGGTACGAATGTTTATTCTAAGGAATGATTCTTCTAGCGATTTATGGCAATGTTTTCCTCAAATTTCATTGTTTTTCGTTTCTACATGCAATAATTTCAGTAGTAAAATTTTTGATGAGCATGAGTGATGACATGCATTGACTTGAAACTGTTTTTTGGGGTATTTGCATGCTTGGATAAGTTACTTTTTATTTTTTTTTACTTATTAGTAATTGTACTGTATGATGAAAATGCGAAAACGAATATTTTATTAGTGAAATAAATTTTATAGGGTGTTATTTTACCGCGTGTCTTTTAGACACAGTGGGAAGTAACGTTAACAAATATTGAATAATTTTTTGTGACTCAGAAACTTTCGATTTCATTTTACTTGCTATTTAGCTGAAATTTTACAATATAATATATATATTTATATATATATATATATATATATAATATATATATATATATATATATAATATATATATATATATATATATATATATTGTGGTGGATCGGATGTCATATTTTCTCATTTGTGGATACGGATATAGAATTTTCGAAAGTAAGGATGTGGATGTTGAATTTTCGCAATTGCGGATACGGATGTTAATTTTCATGAAGATGTTTTACGGAAATGATCTTCAGAATCTTTAAAAAAATCTTTCAAGATAAATGACTGTAATGCAGCAAAGACCAAGCCCGCAATTCTAGAGAACATAGGAAATCCAATGGAAAACCGATCGACCTTTTCAATATGTGTTTTGCGGAATAATTTATGGATCATATATGCAGAGAATCTGTAAAATATCTCAAAAAGGAGACCAACAATTTGCAGTTTCTGTCGATGAATTGTACATTTATTTCGGAATTCTTTTGTTGTCCGGTTACAACAAACTTCCCTTTAGAAGAATGTACTGGGAAAGACGTCCCGATTCAAACAACAATTTGGTTAATAATTCTAAAAGTAGAAATAAATTTGAAAAAATTCACCAATTTCTAACAACAAAGTGTACAAAATTTGACCCCTCAAAGATCATTTGAACAACAAAACAACAAATTTTTTAATTTCATAGAGCCTCTTGGCAGTAAATTTTCTTTAGATGAAGCTATATAGCCATATTATGGGCATCATTCCATGAAGCAATTTATTAGAGGAAAACCTATTAGATTTGGGTTCAAATTCTGATGCCTAACTACCCCAGAAGGATACATAATCAAGTTTCATCCATATACAGGAGGAGGGGACAAGATACTTGGAAAGACAGTAGGGTCTTCTGTGACAGAGAAGCTGTGCTTAGGATGTGTTCCTGAAGGGTCATCCAAATATACATGGACAATCATTTTACATCACTTTCATTGATGGACACCCTTGCAACTAACAAATTGTTTTGCATTGGAACAATCCGAAGTTACAGAATTGAGAATGCTCCTTTGCAGGACTTGAAAAAGACATGTCATGGCACTTACTGTGCCGTAGAAGGAAAAAAATCTGGGGTTACTCTTGTTCGATGAAATGACAACAAACTCAAAATAAGAGGCATCTTTGAAATTGGTAGTTGCAAACGTTGGAGTAGAGGAGATAGGAAACAAGCAGTCATTCCTCTACCAAATATCGTAAAACTGTATAATAAAAACATGGGAGGAGTGGATCTGTTCGAAAAAATGCGAGCATTGTACCGAATTAGAATACGATAAAAAATTGGTATTAGCCTTACTTCTGCTTTTGCCTAAATGGTAGTGTTGTCAATTTGTGGATGCTATACCGTAATATTAAAGCATTCCGCTTCTTGAATTTATAGACAGAATTGACAAGGGCAGGAGATGTGCAATCTATAAAATATCCGTACAATATCGTTGCACAAAATGCAATATAGGTCTTCATGCTTATGAATGCTTTGTTAAATATCATATTATATATATATATATATATATATATATATATATATATATATATATATATATATATATATATATATATATATATATATATATATATATATATATATATATATATATATATATATATATATATAATAATAAAAATAATATAACTTTGGCAAAAATTATCATTATCTAAATTTTGAGTTGTTGCAAACGCTAATGCCCACTGTGTCTAAAAAGACACGGCCTAAAAATCTATGAAAGAGACGGAATTTTTTAAAAATTCTTGGAAATTAACATTTCTAGGACTAAAATAGACTATATATCTAAATTTTTAAAAAAAATTAAAACTTTTTTAATTTCGGGCATTAATGGGTTAATTAGCATAAATAGTAATAAAATTTGGCTGATTAAATAAGAAACTGAAATGTAAGCCCAAAATTTGTTTTTTAAGAAAAATGACGAAGCGCAAATTGGTAAGCGCTATTTTCAAAAAACTTCCGCAAAAGAGCAAACTTTTTTTAAAGCGCAAATTTGCGCTTTTGCGCTCTTAAAAAAGTCGTTAAGCGCAAAATGCAAAAGCGCACATTTTCGAAATTTAGCGCAAAACGCAAAAGCGCAAAAAAAAATTTAAAGCGCAAATTGCGCTTTTGCGCTTCATTTTGCGCTTATGTCCACCTCTGATATATATATATATATATATATATATATATATATATATATATATATATATATATATATATATATATATATATATATATATAAATCATAGTAACGTCTGTGGCTGCTTTGAGACAGAAATCCAGTTTATTTTAAAGACCCGGATAAGTTTGATCCATCAAGATTTTTGGATAAAAATTTAAAATTTATTTCAACCTGCGATGGATTCCAGGCTTTTGGAATAGGTAAGAGTAACAGTATCATTACATTGTATTCTTAATTTTAATTAATTGGATATTTACCATTAATTTTGAAACTTTCATTCTTCTTTTGTGAATTAATGGTGAAAATCTATGAAGCCTTCTTCATTTTTCATTTCAAACTTCATTATCATCGTTATGATTAAGAATTAAAACGTAACTGAAATTTTTATTTCCATTATTTTTCCTTTCTTCTTCTGATAATTTCAATATATTTATCCTGATGAACGACGACAGAAATGAAGAGTTCCCTAAGTTCATTTTTATCATTAGATATTATTCACTTACTCATTTCGATTTTAATTAATGTTTGTGATTATGAACAGACCGGGGCCCAGGGAAAACCGGGGCTTGCTCTTCGGGGTTAAAATGTCAAATTATACTTAAGGTGAAAGTTCAATTTCAAATTTTTTTTTTTAATTTTCAGCCGATTCTTCTGAAATTTTCAGAGTAAATTTTTTATTTTCCCTGTGAAAAAAGTCTATTTCTACCGTTTTTCTGAGTCTATAATTAAATTTTTTTTCCTTAAATTTGAAACTTTTTGAAATGAATGGCGGGGCTAAACCACTTTTTGTAATAACCTGAAATTTGGACTATATATTCACAATTTTATGTACTACAAAAACTTGTAACAGACTTTTGTTCCCAGAGTTATAGAAAAAATGTTATGAGCCCAAAACTGACCAACGATCGAAAACTTTTTTTTTTTTTTAATTCATCTTATCGGACTAAAAAAATAAATATATAATAAAAAAATTTTTAGTGGGTGTATAGAGGATGGATAGGACTATAAATTCTTCCCGATACTTTACTCGATGCGATTCGTTGGTTTTGAGATCTAGCCTTCAAAAAGGTCCATTTTTGACCAAATTTCAAAAAGTTCCAAAGTTTGAGAGGCTATATCTCGATTCAAACAAATAGCATTTAATAATGCACTAAATAAAAGTTGTTGCCCTGTCCCTCCTCTAAACAATTTTTACAAATAAAAAAATTAGAATCTTTTTTTTCTTTTTTTTTTTAAATAATTTTTTTTTTTTTTTTTTTTTTTTTTTTTACAAATTGTTTTTCAAGTGATTATAACTTTTTTTCTAGACGTGATATCAAAAATCTGTTCCCACCAATGTAAGAAATTGGGGCTAAGATTATTCGGTTAAATTTTCAGCTCATGTGGATCAGTGGTTTGACAAAGCTATTCATTTTTTTCAACTTTGGGTCCAAATAACTTTCAAACCGCTAAAGACTCAGAAAAATGCTCAAAATCAACTCAGAACTTCGGGAAAAATGCATATGCCCTGAAAATTTCAGCTCAATCAGTCAAATAATAAAAAAAATAAAAAATCCAAACAAAATATAAGAAAATTAAGATTTTTTTCTTGTTTTTTAATATTTTCTTTTTCTTTTCTGTTTCTTTTGACCGCTTCTTTTCTAATAGTAAATGTTCATCTTTGTGTTTTGATTTTATGCCCCCATAAAGATTTGGTTAAAAAATTTTTTACTTGTGGCACCCGGAGTTCCTCTTCTAATATTCTGATTGCAGATGTTACATTTAGGTATTTCGAGCCTATCCTGAAACATTGCAAAGTACTCCAATACGGCAGAAGCTGATCTTTTAGCCATATTGACAGAAAGTATAAAGAAAATAGTAATTTTGAAATAATGTAGCTAAATGATACAAGTTTGATACATAGCAATAAAATAACAATATGTATAAATACAGGTTATATTGATAATTTTATATCTTACTTTTTTTCAAACTTTACCTTAGGATCTTACCTATTTAAAAATGTTGAATCACTAGTATGAATCAGAAAAAAAAGTTTTTAAATACGTACTTTTTTTAAACTTATATTATACAAAATCTGTTTTTTTCTGAAATTTTTCGGAAAAAATGCATATAATCATTAATTTAAGTGAATGTTAGCTATTCTACTACTTCCATACAATTAAATTTATATCTAATTTTCTTAACCGAAAATTTCAGTGTTTTTGACCTCTTTACAAATTTTAGGCAACTTCGGCCAGAACCCCAGCATCGGCCACTGCCCTGGCCAAATTTGGGTGACCCCGGCCCCGGCCCTGGCCAAATTTGGGTGACCCCGGCCCCGGTCGGTCCCTATTTGTGATATCGCTCTTTCAATTTTCAGATGTTTTTGCAAACTCAATAATCTTTATTTTTCATAAATTTTATAAAAGAACAAAAAGGTTAATGCCTCAAGGGCTTTGCCCTATTCGAGGATGGAAGGTAAACTTTTTGAGGAGTTTCTTCTATGGGTTCGCTCTTGGGATCAAAACCACATCTTGAAACATGTGAATTAGTAGTTACTGCTACCATTTTTCCTTGTGATTTAATTTTCATTCATATATTTTTTACTGTTTTGTCTATTGTTCTGGCCTTCAGTCATTCGTATTTAAATGCAATTATGCTTCAGTTTAATTGCTTTATTCTTCGCGATCATATTTTTTCACAACAACTT
This sequence comes from Armadillidium nasatum, assembly GCA_009176605.1. Lineage (NCBI taxonomy): Eukaryota > Metazoa > Arthropoda > Malacostraca > Isopoda > Armadillidiidae > Armadillidium > Armadillidium nasatum. The sequence goes on from SEYY01008236.1 coordinate 5,836, forward strand.
TGAATTTATTCATCCAGAAGGGAGTGTCTTTCTTTCTCTTTCCTTATTTCAAATTCCCTCCTTTCTCTGCCAATATAAAACATATTTTGAAGTGGTTTATAACTAATTGTTTTAATTGTGCGTTTTATATATGTTTATATATATATATATATATATATATATATATATATATATATATATATATATATATATATATATATATATATATATATATATATATATATATATATATATATATACAGTGGTGGCTCATGTAAACTTGGCAAGGAGGGGCTGCAAGTTTTTATATATATATATATATATATATATATATATATATATATATATATATATATATATATATATATATATATATATATATATATATATATATATATATATATATATATATATATATATATATATATATATATATATATATATATATATATATATATATATATATATATATATATATATATATATATATATATATATATATATATATATATATATATATATATATATATATATATATATATAAGTGTGTGTGTGTGTGTGTGTGTGTGTAAAATTTCAAAATAATATATATATATATATATATATATATATATATATATATATATATATATATATATATATATATATATATATATATATATATATATATATATATATATATATATATATATATATATATATATATATATATATATATATATATATATATATATATAATATATATATATATATATATATATATATATATATATTATTATTATTTATTTATTATTTATTTATTATATTCTTATTTAAAAATAAGATTAGTTCTTTGAATTTTAGATGACGAAAACTTTTCAATTATTTTTTCATTGAAATCTTGTATTTTACACCATTTCGCTCTCAATTGAAAACATCGCTAATACATGGTACTACATTTAATAGTTTTTATTCTATTCAAAGTCGAGAAACATCTTTCTGCTTCAGACGTTGTCATCGGAGTTGTAATTGCTTTCATATAAATAATGTTTTAAAAGCATACATTCATATTACACCAAATTATATAAATTTCACATTTTTTTACACTATTCTTACTCAATCGCTAAATTTATCTTCCTTCAAAATTGGAAAAATTTATCTCACAAAAACAGACTCTGCCAAACGTACGTCTTTTAACATAAAAAAACAATTATTACGTACGTATTAAAATTATTATAAGATTTTTTTCTATTCCCAATTATTCTTACTTAAAATTCTGCAAGGATTACAAAAATGTTAGCCTTTTTAATGTACTTTTAATAGTTTTTGTAATATTTAAGTATGTAGAAGTGCATCTGGCATAATGTTATATATATATATATAAATCGAATCGAACAAAAAAAAAAAACATATAAAACTTGTAATTTTTCTTCCACAATTAAAAAAACAACCTCCCTCGACATGAGACTTTAAGCAACTGTCGTAAGTTGCTACATATTACCGTGGTTGCTATATCTGTCTTATTAGGGCAGAAATTTTACAGCCCATTTTTTAAATAATGGCAATGCTTGAAAAATAATATCGTACCCAAAAATTTGAAGTTGCCAAATGCATTTACTTCTTATTTTCTTTAATGATTTATACTTTTTATGTATTAAGTTGTTAAAAAATGAATTTAAATCACTTTTCTCTGACAAAAATTTCATATTTATATCAACATCCTACGCCTGGTATTTTTAATTTGGAGGGGCTGCAGCCCCGGAGCCCATAATGACGAGCCGCCACTGTATATATATATATATATATATATATATATATATATATATATATATATATATATATATATATATATATATATATATATATATATATATATATATATATATATATATATATATGAAGTTTCCTTTTACTATACGTATTATCTTTCTTTATTTTTAATTTGAGGAGATAAAGCCCGATATCTCTCAAAGCCGGTTGAATTAAGCTTCTTTAAATACCACTCTACGCAATATTCCACACAATTCTATTCTTTTCTATTTTCCCTATTATTATTAATGGTGATTCCCTTTTCTCTGATCTTTCACAGAAATATAAGTATCAGACAAAACAAGCTTCAGAAGGTTGGATGTTCTTATTCATCTTTAGAATTTTCTCACATCGTCTTGATACTTTATCTTCATACATATTGATATTATCTCAGAAAGGGATGTCAATTGATTTCACTTATTCAACGATTTCACTTTCAGACTTCACCGGAAGTTTTCAATCTCCCTTAATCGTAGGACTTACGAATTCATTCTAATTATATTATCACTATTGCAACAAACATTGTTCATCTGAAATGACGTATAGTATAACGCTTCCTTTGAGGAAAACAGTATAATCGAGTCTTCTTCCTACACAATTTACATTTTGTGTTCCTTCTCTCTGTATTTACTGAAAGCAGGAGAGATAAGAGCGATTAAATGAGGTTCTTATAGGATAGTGTTTATACAACAGAATTTACAGTGCTTATATTGGTGAACTACTAAATTGTCTCATTTTTGTTACAGGTAAAAGGCAGTGTCTTGGTGAACAGTTCGCCCGAATGGAATTTACCTCATAACTGCTTCTTTAACGCAAATTTTAAATTTGGACCTCCTGACGGAGAGGGACCAATGAGTATTGAGGCTGACGTTGTTCCAATTACTCATATGCCAAGAAAAGAACAAAATTATTCCATTAAATATCGAAACTAAAGTCTATTTATCTGTTACATTACAACTTGTATTTGAAGCCATGGTGAGTCAGAATTAATAAAAATAATTATATTTTTCTTTAGTTCCAAGAAAACATTTTTAACTAAATAATATTTTTCAACATTCATCAAGTCATCACCACCACTTAAAAGCTGATTATGATTTAAAGAGAGATTAATTTATTTAACAGGATTGTCATAAGTTAAAGTAAACAAAACCCTACTTAACGCAAATTTCATATCCAAAATACTATATATATATATATATATATATATATATATATATATATATATATATATATATATATATATATATATATATATATATATATATATATATATATATATATATATATATATATATATATATATATATATATATATATATATATATATATATATATATATATATATATATATATATATATATATATATATATATATATATATATATATATATATATATATATATATATATATATATATATATATATATATATATATATATATATATATATATATATATATATATATATATATATATATATATATATATATATATATATATATATATATATATATATATATATATATATATATATATATATATATATATATATAGAGATAGAGAGAGAGAGAGAGAGAGAGAGAGAGAGAGAGAGAGAGAGAGAGAGAGAGAGAGAGATACACCTTAAAAAAACGTTTTTTTACGTCGTATTTTTTGGGGGGAGGTGGGGGCAAAAAACAGTTTTTTTTACCTTTTTTAAAGATGTTTCTCTTTATATTTCATTTTACATTTTTACATTAATTTCATTATTACTCAAGATAACGTTTTTTTCTCTCTTTTTAAATATATTTGCTTAAACAGGAATTTTTTTTTATTTCATCATATGCTCATTTATATTGAAACATTAGGCATTAATTAAGAAAAAATGTTATATTTTTTATGAAAATTATATTTTTTTTCAAATATAAATTTTTTCAAGACTTTATTAAAGTCTTTAAGATTTGTAGTAACGTTTTCGTCTTACATAGACAGGTCATATTCATTATCAGGAAATATATTTTTCATTTTTCCACATTTTTAGTTCTTTTAGTTTTAATTTTTCCCCTAAAATATTACTCAGCATTATCTACTACTATGCGATAAAGGCATAGCAGGCAGGTATGGAGTTTCCACCTTAAGGGGGGCAGCCCCTCACAGAGGATCTTCCTAATATTTTAAGTATATTCAATTTTTAAAATTCATAATAAAGGTAGGTAATTAAGAGACCTCCCGCTTGATGAGATATTTAGCCTCTCTCCTACCACTTTGCTGCCAGACATGTATTTATAATAGTGCTGATGATAATTGGTGGAAGTAGCCCAAACTTTGACAGACAATTGCAAAAACGATTATATTCGTCTTAATTGTTGACATTAAATCTAGTACAAAACATCAACATTTTTTTTTTCTTAAAATTCCCCACCCCTGCACTATACTATACTATAGGATTATATATATATATATATATATATATATATATATATATATATATATATATATATATATATATATATATATATATATATATATATATATATATATATATATATATATATATATATATATATATATATATATATATATATATATATATATATATATATATATATATATATATATATATATATATATATATATATATATATATATATATATATATATATATATATATATATATATATATATATATATATATATATATATATATATATATATATATATATATATATATATATATATATATATATATATATATATATATATATATATATATATATATATATATATATATATATATATATATATATATATATATATATATATATATATATATATATATATATATATATATATATATATATATATATATATATATATATATATATATATATATATATATATATATATATATATATATATATATATATATATATATATATATATATATATATATATATATATATATATATATATATATATATATATATATATATATATATATATATATATATATATATATATATATATATATATATATATATATATATATATATATATATATATATATATATATATATATATATATATATATATATATATATATATATATATATATATATATATATATATATATATATATATATATATATATATATATATATATATATATATATATATATATATATATATATATATATATATATATATATATATATATATATATATATATATATATATATATATATATATATATATATATATATATATATATATATATATGCTACCTCCTAAAATTTGCTAAGTAAGGAAACTTGACACAAATTGTCGAAAGGAAAAATGTTAACAGTTTTTGTGGATCGATACTTCTTATCAGTTTTTCTTCTTCTTCTTCTTCTTCTTCTTCTTCTTATTATTATTATTATTATTATTATTATTATTATTATTATTATTATTATTATTATTATTATTATTATTATTATTATTATTATTATTATATCATTATTATTATTATTATTATTATTATTATTATTATTATTATTATTATTATTATTATTATTATTATTATTATTATTATTATTATTATTATTATTATTATTATTATTATTATTATTATTATTATTATTATTATTATTATTATTATTATTATTATTATTATTATTATTATTTTATTATTATTATTATTATTATTATTATTATTATTATTATTATTATTATTATTATTATTATTATTATTATTATTATTATTATTATTATTATTATTATTATTATTATTATTATTATTATTATTATTATTATTATTATTATTATTATTATTATTATTATTATTATTATTATTATTATTATTATTATTATTATTATTATTATTATTATTATTTTAGTTTTTATCGACTTGTAAGCCTATTATTATCAATCTTTTTTCCATTATTGTTATTATTATTATTATTATTATTATTATTATTATTATTATTATTATTATTATTATTATTATTATTATTATTATTATTATTATTATTATTATTATTATTATTATTATTATTATTATTATTATTATTATTATTATTATTATTATTATTATTATTATTATTATTATTATTATTATATTATTATTATTATTATTATTATTATTATTATCATTATTATTATTATTATTATTATTATTATTATTATTATTATATTATTATTATTATTATTATATTATTATTATTATTATTATTATTATTATTATTATTATTATTATTATTATTATTATTATTATTATTATTATTATTATTATTATTATTAGTAGTAGTAGTAGTAGTAGTAGTAGTAGTATTATCAGAAATAAATTAGAAAATGCATGGCACACGAACATTTGTCTTCAATTTAAGGGCTTCCTTCATATTTGTTTTCAACCATTTTTTATAGCTATGAGATGAGTACAACTTTAAAGGGTAACTATTACTGCATATATTTTTCAATACAAGAGATCCAGCGTTGGGCTCATTTTTTTTTTATAGTGGACGAAATCTCAGATTTACCCATTTTCACTTTTTTCATTAAATCCTTAATAAAATATAAAATAGTTTACGTTTTCTTTTCAGTTTTCTTTTAAAGATTTAGAAACATATGTAGGAATCAAATGAATGCATGATTATAACAATAGCTGGTAGCTTAGATGGTTTGAGCGCTGCACAAAGTCATCTGAAATTTTCATTTTTAAGTCATTTTTCAAGTTCAAATAATTATTTATTTTTAACCGCAAATAATCTGGGGATCAGATAGATGTGTTTATTTTCCTCTAACTGTCTGTAATTCAATAAAATAAGTGTGATAACGTTCGTTGGGCTTGTTAAATTTTGGCGAATTTTTATGTTTTGAAAGTGCGATTTTGAGAAAATTGAAAAAACAAAATCTCAATATTTTCTTTACAAAATGCATTCAACGTTTGAATGGTCATATCTCAGGAACTATTTGGAGTTAGGAAAAACTAATTACATATTTGGAATCTGCATATTATTTCCTATAAGAATATATTAAAAGCAAATTTCTAAATTTATTGAAAAAATTTTATTTGAACTTGACTCATATTGCCAAACCAAAGGTCATTCGATAGGTGTCACTTGAAAAGTCTTTTTCTCAGGAACTGCATGGAATTAGAAAAAACTAATTACATATTTGGAATCAGCATGTCAGTTACTAAAGAATTGATGAAAAAAAAAAAAAATTTTTTGACCCTCAATACTGAGTGACCCGTCATCGGAGCCTCCCCCTTTTGAGATTTTTTGAGTGGCTATATCTCAGTAACTATTTCGAATTATAGAAAACTAATTGCAGATTTGGAATCTGCGTGTTATTTTCTATAAAACTACGTAAAAATAATTTTAAAAATAAAAAAAATAAAAATTTTTCCTTTGAGAGCGCTTTGCCGACAATTTGAAGGTCATTGACGAGTGTCACTTGGAAGTCTTTTTCTCAGAAACTGTTTGGAACTAAAAAAAACTAAATACAGATTTGAAATCAGCATCGATTTTACTATAGAACTGCTGAAAAAAAAATGAAAATATTCCCCCCCAACAGTTGGGGTCTTTTTATGGGGGGGTCAAAATTTGAGATTTTTTGAGTGGTCATATCTCGGTAACTATTAGGAAATATGTAAAACTAATTACATATTTGGAATGAGCAGAAAATTCTCTATAAGAATACTGAAAAAGAATTATAGATCTTTAAAAAAAATTGTTTTTTTTCTGGAGGAGAGTAATATACCGTTTTTGAAGGTCATTCGATAGGGGTCACTTTAAAACTCTTTTTCTCAGGAACCGCTTGGAATTTTAAAAAACTGATTACAGATTTGGAATCCTCATAGATTTTACTATATAATTAATGTAAAAACAGAAAACGTTTACTAAGAAGTTTCATTTTAAAAAAGGACGAAAAAAAAAAAAAAAAAAAAAAAAAAAAAAAAAAAAAAAAAAAAAAAAAAAAAAAAAAAAATCTTTCGACCACTTGACAAATCGTTTTTTTTAGTTTTCATCGGTATATATATATTATTATTATTATTATTATTATTATTATTATTATTATTATTATTATTATTATTATTATTATTATTATTATTATTATTATTATTTCTTTATCTTCCCATAATGTTCTATTTACATTATATATATATATATATATATATATATATATATATATATATATATATATATATATATATATATATATATATATATATATATATATATATATATATATATATATATATATATATATAGAATATATGTTTTTCCCCTATTGAGTAAAATCTTTATTATAAACAGGATAGACCAGAAATGGACGCAACATCCGTTTTTTATTATTATTTAACTTTTAATGATCTCAATAGTTTTTGGAAAAACAATTATATATATATATATATATATATATATATATATATATATATATATATATATATATATATATATATATATATATATATATATATATATATATATATATATATTGAAAAAGTAGGTACTTGTTTACCATTCATTTTCCAAGGTGAAGTCAAAATAGCATTTTTGAATTTGAACCTTAAAGGAGAGGAGGACCAGTCGACCTTTGATTTCACGCAATAAGATGAATTTGACATCATAGTTTCACAAGCCTTAATTAAATATTTATTAGATAATAATATCCTATAGGATTTTAAGCCTCAAGTCGAGTCATGAACTTCAGAAGTTTGAGACGACGAACGTTTTTCTCTTGAATGGAAAAATGTTGTATTTTTATTCCTGGTGTAAAGAAGGGAACTGATTTCGTTGTCAATAGCAATTGACTCTTTTCTCTGTTCTTTAATGAAATACGTGTTTTTTCATATGGAACTACAAAGGCAGTCGTCAGCTTCATCAACAGTGGTTCTTCATATCAATGACAATATATATATATATATATATATATATATATATATATATATATATATATATATATATATATATATATATATATATATATATATATATATATATATATATATATATATATATATATATATATATATATATATATATATATATATATATATATATATATATATATATATTAGGGATGGAGTGAAGCATCGGTATCGGTATCGGCAAGTATCGGTATATTTTAAGTATCGTTATCGGCAAAAAATGACCGATACCGATACCAGATTTTTTTTTAAAGTAACCTAATCCCTTTGGCTTACATTTTTTGGAATGTTCAGTTTCTTTGACTGTAAAGTTTTGAATACAACAAAACATTGCTTTTCTTCATTTTCCAAATTATCTATTAATTAATTACTAATTAACAGTTAATTGCATTTTTTTTAAAATTATATTCTATATCTCTGAAACTATAGATCCGATTTTGGTCAAATTAGGACAGTTTACTCTTTGTATATATAGCATAGATCAACTTGTTATTCTTAATTGTTTATTCATTTAATTACTTAATTAATTAATTAAATTATGTAATTTTTTATTAATATTACGTAACATTTTTAAACGTCGTTTCTTAATAATTTTGTTTCCAGAACATTGATATGTTGCTTTCCACTAAAAGTTTATTTTTTTAAATGCATAAAACTGATTTTCAATTTATTTTTACGCCATTTCCTTCATATCATTTGGTTTATTTTTTTAAGTAGTTTATTTTTTATTTTAATCCTTAATTAATCCAATTGTAATATATTAAGATTTTAACCAAAGTATATATATATATATATATATATATATATATATATATATATATATATATATATATATATATATATATATATATATATATATATATATATATATATATATATATATATATATATATATATATATATATATATATATATATATATATATATATATATATATATATATATATAGGGGAGGATGTAGCGCTGTCCGAAGCAAAGCAAGTACCCCCCATTGGGCATAACCCGCGGAGTGATAGGATGGGCTAGACCATTTCTTTTCACTCCGTTGCCCTTTGATTCGTTCCTTTTCGAGTTTCACCTTCTCAGAGGGTCTCTAGTGCACCCTCGCCTCATATTGGGGTGTCTATGCTCCCACTTCTCCTTCCCCCGACCGCCTTCTCATGTTCCAACAAATTTACAAGAGCTTACTCGTACATTGCATTCCTAAAAAAAAATGTTGAAGCTCAAAGCAAACTCAGAAATGCTTCGAGGGGCGGCATCCAAAGAATGCCCTTTCATCCACTCTTCACCCCATCATCACTTGAGAGTTGATGGCCTCCGATGATGGGGAAGTTGCTTCCAGTACCTCGCGTTCGGCTTGCCCCGGCGCAAGGTGTTCTTTTTTTTATTAATTTCTGTAGCATTCGCGATCTTTTTCCTAATTCCATTTCATTATCATGTGTGTTATTTATCATGAAAAAGGTATATTATTTATATTTTCTTTATTTTTTTTAATTCACTCCAGACTGGGTCTTAGTTTGTATTGTGTAATCCTCAATCGCTGTATTGGTCTGTATCCACTCTGGAGTAATCTAGGATTTTATATGTATCAATAAAGTCCGAACATCCACCTTCACTTTCAATCATCCTCGTTGTGAAATCTGTTTTGGTTGTGTGACTGTCTTGTAATCTCTACTCAATCAACAAACAAAAAGGGGTCTCCCCGACCCCACACTATAAACCTAAAAATTGTGGTGTTCCTCAAGGATCTGTCCTTTCTCCAACTCTTTTTCTAATTTTCATCAATGACCATCTCTCAATTACTTCGTCTCCTATACACTCCTATGCCAATGACTCCACCCTTCATTACTCCTTTTAATTTGAAAGACGTCCCTCCCAACAGCAGTTGATAGATTCAAGAAGGATGGCTTTGGAGCAGCTGACCTCTGATCTTTCTCGTATTTCAGATTGGGGAAGAGAAAACATAGTCGTTTTCAATGCCTCAAAAACTCAATTCCTCCATCTTTCTACTCAACAATATATTCTACACAACTATGACATCTTTGAAAACACACAACTCAAACCTTCATCTGTTCTCAATATTCTCGGTGTTTCTTTTTCTCGTGATCTTTCTTGGAAAGATCACATTTCTTCTCTCTCTAAACAAGCTTCTAAGAGGTTGGGTGTTCTGAGGCGCCTTCGTGTTTTTTTTACGCCACCCCAGTTGCTTGCTCTGTATAGGGGTGTTGTTCGTCCCTGTATGGAGTACGCTTCACACACCTGTGGGTGGTTCCACACATACAGCTCTTTTTGAAAAGGTAGAGTCTAGGGCTTTTCGTCTTATCAACTCTCCCGCTCTTACTAACTCTCTCTAATCTCTTTCTTCCCATCGAATTGATGCGTCACTCTCTTTACTATCGCTATTACATCGGACATTGCTCTTTTGAACTCTCATGTCGCATACCTCCTCCTTTGAGGACTCGTGCGACACGTTTTTCTACACAGTCTCATCCTTTCTCTGTCCAACTCTCCAACCCCAGACTTAACCGCTATGCTCTATCTTACATATACTCTACTGGTAAAGTCTGGAACAAACTTTCTTTATCTGTTTTCCCAACTTCTTTATACTTGCACACTTTTAAACGCCGTGTATCGGGTCATGCCGGCCATTAGTGACCACATTCTGAATGCTTCCAACTCTGGTTTATATTGGTAGGCCTCTGGCCTTTACTCACCTGAGGAGACATAATATATATATATATATATATATATATATATATATATATATATATATATATATATATATATATATATATATATATATATATATATATATATATATATATATATATATATATATATATATATATATATATATATATATATATATATATATATATATATATATATATATATATATATATATATATATATATATATATATATATATATATATATATATATATATGAAAAATAATCATTTTCTTATGATATCCTAAAAATTAATCAAACATTTGGCAATAAATTAAAAACTTTAAAAATTTTATACACCCACATTTAATAAATTGCGAATGATGATGCGGATGTGACATACATCACTACTTTAAAGCCACCAAGAAGCAAATATTTCCCTTTTTATAATCCATACCCTATGATGACCTCCCATATATTTTGGCTGAATCTCCAATTTTCGTATCTCTTTTTTCTCTTCTCTTTCCTTCTCTATTCGTAGCTCTTTTTTCTCTTCTCTTTCCTTCTCTATTCGTATCTCTTTTTTTTCTTCTCTTTCCTTCTCTATTCTTATCTCTTTTTTCTCTTCTCTTTCTTTCTCTATTCGTATCTCTCTTTTTCTCTTCTCTTCCCTTCTCTATTCTTATCTCTTTTTCTCTTCTCTTTCCTTCTCTATTCTTATCTCTTTTTTCTCTTCTCTTTCCTTCTCTATTCGTATCTCTCTTTTTCTCTTCCTTCTCTTTTCTTATCTCTTTTTCTCTTTCTTCTCTTCTTCTTCTTCGTATCTTCTCTCTCTTCCTTCTCTATTCTTATCTCTTTTTTCTCTTCTCTTTCCTTCTCTATTCGTATCTCTCTTTTTCTCTTCCTTCTCTATTCTTATCTCTTTTTTCTCTTCTCTTTCCTTCTCTATTCGTATCTCTCTTTTTCTCTTCCTTCTCTATTCTTATCTCTTTTTTCTCTTCTCTTTCCTTCTCTATTCGTATCTCTTTTTTTCTCTTCTCTTTCCTTCTCTATTCGTATCTCTTTTTTCTCTTCTCTTTCTTTCTCTATTCGTATCTCTCTTTTTCTCTTCTCTTTCCTTCTCTATTCGTATCTCTAACTCGAAACTTCAAACTTTCTAAATTTGCAACTTAAAAAGTCATTAAAACCTTAATTAAATGTTTAATAAACAAGTCACTTCACTTGTTTGAACACATGTAAACTATTTTGTGTGTTTATTAATAAACACATACACACAAACATGTTGGAAGTGATTCGTTTAAAGTGAACATGGATGAAAGAGGTACACTCAGAAACGCAGAAAGAGGTACTTGAAATGTGAACATGGAATAGGCTTTTTCAAAGTAGTCAAACTTTGAGATATAATTTGAGACGAAAACTTCTTGGTTGAATTTGGAAACCAATTTGGAAAACTTTGGGACAATTAATTAGGCTTTAACACTCCGGAGTCTCGTCATCCCAAGGGAAATATTCTAAAGGAGTTTGGGAGAAATTCCTATTTTGGATTTAGGATTAATTAAGGTTGGTTTAACTGTCGAAGGAGAAAATCATTAAAGGGTTTCGACAGTTGGTCGGATTTTTGGATTTTGGATTTGTAATTAATGTTGGTTCTTCCCTTCTTACAAAAATTTCTTTAGACGATTTCAACATTCATCCTATTTTGGGACTTGGGATTTGGGATTAATGTTGGTTCCTCCTTTAATTGTTGTATAAATTTAATTGAATGGTTTCATCAGTTGGTCTGATTTCGAGAATTGGTTTCAAATTTGGTTTAGTTATTCAAACCAACAATAAATTTGACCTTTCTTCGAGATCTCTCAAACGAACTTGCATCTACTTTCTTCTCACTCATAAACTCTTTTTTCTTAGAGTTCTTTAGAAGATTGCTACTCTAAACTCTTTCTCTTAGAGTTATCTAGAGAATTGTAACTCTAAGCTCTATTTCTTAGACTTCTCTAGTAGATTGCTGCTCTAAACTCTTTCTCTTAAAGTTCTTTGAAAGATTGCCACTAAACTCTTTCTCTTAGAATTCTCTATTTATTGCAACTTTAAACTCTATTTCTTAGAGCTATCTAGGATATTGCTACCAAAAACTCTTACTCTTAGAGTTATCGAGGAGATTGCTATTCTAAACTCTTTTTTTAAGTTCTCTAGAAGATTCTTTCTTAGAGCAATGATTTCCAATGCAAGTCCTTCAATTTCACAAAAAAAAAAAAAAATTATAAATCTAAAAATAAAATAAAAAGAAAGTACACAAACAATACATAAAAAATACATTGAATACATAAATGTATCTAATATACACAAACGATGTGGGGATGAAAGGTTAATAAAGGTAGACCCCGATGGGATGAGTGTGGGCCTTTTCTCTATTGGAAAAAGTTATAAAAGTCTTTCTTTATGAGGGAAATGATTTTACAAAAACAAAATAGTTTTAGTTAAACAAAATGAATCCAATTATAGAAATTATAATAATTATAATAATTATAATAATTGGAACTAAAATATTGTGCTTTATGGTACCATATTTTTTTTATTTTATAAATTAAATTTTCCATCTTAAGGGGCCTATAGACGATCAACTTTGTTGTCAACCTTTCCTAAACCTTTTTTCATCCATGTTGTCTTTTTTTTGACGCAGACGAAACGAAACATTGTCAATCAAATTCTAAACATCACTTTGAGATGATTTCACTAGATGCTTTTTATTATTTTCTATTCTTATAGAATAGCTAAATTTATATTATAATCTTTATAATAATAATTAAATAATAATTAAATAATAATTAAATAATAATTAAATAATAATTAAATAATTAAATAATTATAAATAATTATAAATAATAATAATAAATAATAATAAATAATAATAAATAATAAATAATAATAATAATAAATAATAAATAATAATAATAATAATAATAAATAATATTAAATAATATTAAATAATAATAAATAATAATAAATAATATTAAATAATATTAAACAATAATAATTAAATAATATTAAATAATAATAATAATAATAATAATAATTAAATAATATAATAATTAAATAAAATTAAATAAAATTAAATAAAATTAAATAAAATTAAATAAAATTAAATAAAATTAAACAAAATTAAACAAAATTAAACAAAATTAAACAAAATTAAACAAAATTAAACAAAATTAAATAAAATTAAATATAAATAAATAAAATAATAACATATATAATAACAAAATAATAAATAACAAAATACTAAATAATAAAATAATAAAAAAATAAATAATAAATTAATAAATAAATAATAAATTAAAAAATAAATAATAAATTAATAAATAATAATAATAAATAAATAATAAATAAATAAATAAATTAATAAATAAATAAATAAATAATAAATAAATAAATAAATTAATAAATAAATTAATAAATAAATTAATAAATAAATAAATAATAAATAATTAAATAAATAAATAATTAAATAAATAATTAAATAAATAATTAAATAAATAATTAATAAATAATTAAATAAATAATTAAATAAATAATTAAATAAATAATAAAAAATAATTAAATAAATAATTAAATAAATAATTAAATAAATAATTAAATAAATAATTAAATAAATAATTAAATAAATAATTAAATAAATAATTAAATAAATAAATAATAAATAAATAAATAATAAATAAATAATTAAATAAATAAATAAATAAATAATTAAATAAATAATTAAATAAATAATTAAATAAATAATTAAATAAATAATTAAATAAATAATTAAATAAATAAATAAATAATTAAATAAATAATTAAATAATAATTAAATAAATAATTAAATAAATAATTAAATAAATAATTAAATAAATAATTAAATAAATAATTAAATAAATAATAAATAAAATAAATAATTAAATAAATAATTAAATAAATAATCAAATGAATAATTAAATAATAATAAATTATAATAATAATAATAATTAAATATATAATAATAATAATAATATAATAATAATAATAATAATTAAATAATAATAATAATCAAATAATAATCATAATTAAATAATAATAATAATTAAATAATAATCATAATTAAATAATATAATAATAATAATAATAATTAAATAATAATAATAATTAAATAATAATAATAATTAAACAATAATAATTAAACAATAGTAATTAAATAATAATTAATTAATAATTAAATAATAATTAAATAATAATATAATAATAATAATAATAATAATAATAATAATAATAATAATAATAATAATAATAATTAATAATAATAATAATAATACATTCATTCATAAAGCTTTATTCAGAAAATGGTACATTTACAGGTTGAAAGATTAATAGTAGGTACTATTCTACTAAATTCAATAATAATCCTAATAAAAATATCGTGACTGTCCACTTCACTAAAAAGGGGCTGCTGGGGGAAAACACTGTGGTTTCCTTTGAGCCCCAATGTTTAATACATATTAATATATATATAGTTATACTTTATTTAATAGTTACAGGTTATGATAGGTTACTTCTAGAGTAACAAAAGTAAATGTTAATCATGCAAGTAACAGTAACAAAGAACGTTACTTATGATGTTTAAATTGAGAATACTGGTAATAATAATAGCAATGATGATATACTTTAAAGATAATAATAGTACTAAAAATAATAGTATCGATAAGAATAATATACTAACGGGGGGGATATTAATAATAATAATTATACTAATAACAATTATTACAATAATAATAACAATAGTAATAATAATGACAACTAATAATAATAATTGTAATCTATAACTTACAATTGGATTTTCAATAATAGAACAATGGCAGCAACCATGATAGATAATAAGAAAAAATAATAACAATAACAATAATAATAATAATAATAATAATAATAATAATAATAATAATAATAATGATAATGATAATAACAATAATAGCAATAATAATAATAACTGATAACAGTAACAACAGTAATAATAATAATAAAAATAAAAATAATAATAATGGTAATAATGATCGTGCTTAAAATTGCAATGCAGGAAATGATGTTTGTGGTTGCTGAAGAGTATCTAATTTTAATAATATTGAAAATAATAATACTATTAAAGGTAATAATCCAACTAATAAAAAAACCATTGATAAATATAAAAACAAAAGTAGTAATACCAATAATAGTAATAATAATAGTAACTAATAATAATTAAAATATAATAAAAATATTAGAAAAAAATTTAAAAAATAAAATTATAATAGTAATTGTAATAAGAATGTTGATAATAATAATAATAATAATAATAATAATAATAATAATAATAATAATAATAATAATAATAATAATAATAATAATAATAATAATAATAAAAATAATAATAATAATAATAAAAATAATAATAATAATAACTAATAATGATAATAATAATAAATAATAATAAAAATAAAAATAAAAATAATAATAAAAATAATAATAAAAATAATTAAAAATAATAATAAAAATAATAATAAAAATAATAATAATAATAATAATAATAAAGAATAATAATAATAAAATAATAATAATAATAATAATAATAATAATAATAATAATAATAATAATAATAATAATAATAATAATAATAATAATAATAATAATAATAATAATAATAATAATAATAATAATAATAATAATAATAATAATAATATTCCGCTTCCGTTTCTTTAACTGTTCCGCCACCTGCAGATCCTGAATCTTCCGCTTCGGCTTCTTCATATGTTCCGCTATCTGCAGAGTTTGAATCTTCCGCTACCGCTACTTTAACTGTTACACCACCTGCAGATTCTACATCTTCACCATCCGCTTCTTCATCTATTTCCCCATCTGTAATATATATAATATCAATATAAAAGGGAGAAAGATTAAATAAACAGAGATAAAAATAGAAGAGAATATAAAATAAATTGAATAAAGATGTTATCAAAATTGAAATGAAAAAAATCAGTTTGCTTACTGGAGTGTGTGTGCGTATGTGTTATGTGTGATGGAGAATTTGAGGAAAGTAATAATAATGAGAGTTGAGAGAGTTGAGAGAGTTTAGAGAGTTTAGAGAGTTTAGAGAGTTTAGAGAGTTTAGAGAGTTTAGAGAGTTTAGAGAGTTTAGAGAGTTGAGATTAGGAAATATGTAAAACTAATTACAGATTTGGAATGAGCAGAAAATTCTCTATAAGAATACTGAAAAAGAATTAAAGATCTTTAAAAAAAAATGTTTTTTTTCTGGAAGGGAGTAATGTACCGTTTTTCAAAGTCATTCGACAAGGGTCACTTTAAAATTCATTTTCTCAGGAACCGCTTGGAATTTTAAAAAACTGAATACAGATTTGGAATCCTCATAGATTTTACTATATAATTAATGAAAAAAAACAAAAAGTTTACTAATAACTTTTACCTCTAAAAAGTTCGAAAATCCTTTTGGAGCACGCCCTTACGCTATGTTTGATTTTTAAGATTCAGACGCTTGCAAATTTTTTTTCTTCTAAAGCTCATTTCATATCTTGTTATTAATGACTAGGAATGTTGCGATTTTTTGTAGGTAAAATCAAACCAAATTTAAATTGGCATAACAATTAGAGTAGGGTAATAAAGAGTAGGGTAATAAAGAGTAGGGTAATAAAGAGTAGGGTAATTAGAGTAGGGTAATTAGAGTAGGGTAATTAGAGTAGGGTAATAAAGAGTAGGGTAATTAGAGTAGGGTAATAAAGAGTAGGGTAATTAGAGTAGGGTAATTAGAGTAGGGTAATTAGAGTAGGGTAATTAGAGTAGGGTAATTAGAGTAGGGTAATTAGAGTAGGGTAATTAGAGTAGGGTAATAAAGAGTAGGGTAATTAGAGTAGGGTAATAAAGAGTAGGGTAATTAGAGTAGGGTAATTAGAGTAGGGTAATTAGAGTAGGGTAATTAGAGTAGGGTAATTAGAGTAGGGTAATTAGAGTAGGGTAATTAGAGTAGGGTAATAAAGAGTAGGGTAATTAGAGTAGGGTAATTATAGAGGGTAATTAGAGTAGGGTAATTATAGTAGGGTAATTAGAGTAGGGTAATTATAGTAGGGTAATTAGAGTAGGGTAATTAGAGTAGGGTAATTAGAGTAGGGAGTAGGGTAATTAGAGTAGGGTAATTAGTAGGGTAATTAGAGTAGGTAATTAGTAGGGTAATTAGAGTAGGTAATTAGAGTAGGGTAATTAGAGTAGTGTAATTAGAGTAGGGTAATTAGAGTAGTGTAATTAGAGTAGGGTAATTAGAGTAGGTAATTAGAGTAGGGTAATTAGAGTAGTGTAATTAGAGTAGGGTAATTAGAGTAGGGTAATAATTAGAGTAGGGTAATTAGAGTAGGGTAATTAGAGTAGGGTAATTAGTAGTAGGGTAATTAGAGTAGGGTAATTAGAGTAGGGTAATTAGAGTAGTGATTAGAGTAGGGTAATTAGAGTAGTAATTAGAGTAGGGTAATTAGAGTAGGGTAATTAGAGTAGGGTAATTAGAGTAGGGTAATTAGAGTAGGGTAATAGTAGAGTAGGGTAATTAGAGTAGGGTAATTAGAGTAGGGTAATTAGAGTAGGGTAATTAGAGTAGGGTAATTAGAGTAGGGTAATTAGTAGGGTAATTAGAGTAGGGTAATTATAGTAGGGTAATTAGAGTAGGGTAATTAGAGTAGGGTAATTAGAGTAGGGTAATTAGAGTAGGGTAATTAGAGTAGGGTAATTAGAGTAGGGTAATTAGAGTAGGGTAGAGTAGGGTAATTAGAGAAGGGTAATTAGAGTAGGGTAATAAAGAGTAGGGTAATAAAGAGTAGGGTAATAAAGAGTAGGGTAATAAAGAGTAGGGTAATAAAGAGTAGGGTAATAAAGAGTAGGGTAATAAAGAGTAGGGTAATAAAGAGTAGGGTAATAAAGAGTAGGGTAATTAGAGTAGGGTAATTAGAGTAGGGTAATTAGAGTAGGGTAATTAGAGTAGGGTAATTAGAGTAGGGTAATTAGAGTAGGGTAATTAGAGTAGGGTAATTAGAGTAGGGTAATTACCCTACTCTCTAATTAGAGAGTAGGGTAATTAGAGAGTAGGGTAATTAGAGAGTAGGGTAATTAGAGAGTAGGGTAATTAGAGAGTAGGGTAATTAGAGAGTAGGGTAGGGTAATTAGAGAGTAGGGTAATTAGAGTAGGGTAATTAGAGTAGGGTAATTAGAGTAGGGTAATTAGAGTAGGGTAATTAGAGTAGGGTAATTAGAGAGTAGGGTAATTAGAGAGTAGGGTAATTAGAGAGTAGGGTAATTAGAGAGTAGGGTAATTAGAGAGTAGGGTAATTAGAGAGTAGGGTAATTAGAGAGTAGGGTAATTACCCTACTCTCTAATTAGAGAGTAGGGTAATTAGAGAGAGTAGGGTAATTAGAGAGTAGGGTAATTAGAGTAGGGTAATTATAGTAGGGTAATTAGAGTAGGGTAATTATAGTAGGGTAATTAGAGTAGGGTAATTATAGTAGGGTAATTAGAGTAGGGTAATTATAGTAGGGTAATTAGAGTAGGGTAATTATAGTAGGGTAATTAGAGTAGGGTAATTAGTAGGGTAATTAGAGTAGGGTAATTAGAGGGTAATTAGAGTAGGGTAATTAGAGGGTAATTAGAGTAGGGTAATTAGAGAGTAGGGTAATTAGAGTAGGGTAATTAGAGTAGTAGGGTAATTAGAGTAGGGTAATTATAGTAGGGTAATTAGAGTAGGGTAATTAGAGTAGTAGGGTAATTAGAGTAGGGTAATTATAGTAGGGTAATTAGAGTAGGGTAATTACCCTACTCTCTAATTAGAGAGTAGGGTAATTAGAGAGTAGGGTAATTAGAGAGTAGGGTAATTAGAGTAGGGTAGGGTAATTAGAGTAGGGTAATTATAGAGTAGAGTAGGGTAATTAGAGTAGGTAGGGTAATTATAGTAGGGTAATTAGAGTAGGGTAATTAGAGTAGTAGGTAATTAGAGTAGGGTAATTATAGTAGGGTAATTAGAGTAGGGTAATTATAGTAGGGTAATTAGAGTAGGGTAATTATAGTAGGGTAATTAGAGTAGGGTAATTATAGTAGGGTAATTAGAGTAGGGTAATTATAGAGGGTAATTAGAGTAGGGTAATTATAGTAGGGTAATTAGAGTAGGGTAATTATAGAGGGTAATTAGAGTAGGGTAATTATAGAGTAGGTAGGGTAATTATAGTAGGGTAATTAGAGTAGGGTAATTATAGAGTAGGTAGGGTAATTAGAGTAGGTAGTAGGGTAATTAGAGTAGTGTAATTAGAGTAGGGTAATTAGAGTAGGGTAATTAGAGTAGGGTAATTAGAGTAGGGTAGAGTAGGGTAATAGAGTAGTGTAATTAGAGTAGGGTAATTAGAGTAGGGTAATTAGAGTAGGGTAATTAGAGTAGGGTAATTAGAGTAGGGTAATTAGAGTAGGGTAATTAGAGTAGGGTAATTAGAGTAGGGTAATTAGAGTAGGGTAATTAGAGTAGGGTAATTAGAGTAGGGTAATTAGAGTAGGGTAATTAGAGTAGGGTAATTAGAGTAGGGTAATTAGAGTAGGGTAATTAGAGTAGGGTAATTAGAGTAGGGTAATTAGAGTAGGGTAATTAGAGTAGGGTAATTAGAGTAGGGTAATTAGAGTAGGGTAATAGAGTAGGGTAATTAGAGTAGGGTAATTAGAGTAATTAGAGTAGGGTAATTAGAGTAGGGTAATTAGAGTAGGGTAATTAGAGTAGGGTAATTAGAGTAGGGTAATTAGAGTAGGGTAATTAGAGAAGGGTAATTAGAGTAGGGTAATTAGAGTAGGGTAATTAGAGTAGGGTAATTAGAGTAGGGTAATTAGAGTAGGGTAATTAGAGTAGGGTAATTAGAGTAGGGTAAATAGAGTAGGGTAAATAGAGTAGGGTAATTAGAGTAGGGTAATTAGAGTAGGGTAATTAGAGTAGGGTAATTAGGGTAGAGTAGTGTAATTAGAGTAGGGTAATTAGAGTAGTGTAATTAGAGTAGGGTAATTAGAGTAGGTAATTAGAGTAGGGTAATTAGAGTAGTGTAATTAGAGTAGGGTAATTAGAGTAGGGTAATTAGAGTAGGGTAATTAGAGTAGGGTAATTAGAGTAGGGTAATTAGAGTAGGGTAATTAGAGTAGGGTAATTAGAGTAGGGTAATTAGAGTAGGGTAATTAGAGTAGGGTAATTAGAGTAGGGTAATTAGAGTAGGGTAATTAGAGTAGAGGTAGAGTAGGGTAATTAGAGTAGGGTAATTAGAGTAGGGTAATTAGAGATTAGAGATTAGAGTAGGGTAATTAGAGATTAGAGATTAGAGTAGGGTAATTAGAGTAGGGTAATTAGAGTAGGGTAATTAGAGTAGGGTAATTAGAGTAGGGTAATTAGAGTAGGGTAATTAGAGTAGGGTAATTAGAGTAGGGTAATAGAGTAATTAGAGATAATAGAGATTAGAGATAATAGAGTAATTAGAGTAGGGTAATTAGAGTAGGGTAATTAGAGTAGAGTAGATTAGAGTTTAGGGTAATTTAGAGTTTAGGAATTTAGAGTTTAAAGTTTAGAGTTTAAAGTTTAGAGTTTAGAGAGTTTAAAGTTTAAAGTTTAAAGTTTAGAGTTTAGAGTTTAGAGTTTAGAGATTAGAGATTAGAGATTAGAGATTAGAGATTAGAGATTAGAGATTAGAGATTAGAGATTAGAGATTAGAGATTAGAGATTAGAGATTAGAGATTAGAGATTAGAGATTAGAGATTAGAGATTAGAGATTAGAGATTAGAGATTAGAGATTAGAGATTAGAGATTAGAGATTAGAGATTAGAGATTAGAGATTAGAGATTAGAGATTAGAGATTAGAGATTAGAGATTAGAGATTAGAGATTAGAGATTAGAGATTAGAGATTAGAGATTAGAGATTAGAGATTAGAGATTAGAGATTAGAGATTAGAGATTAGAGATTAGAGATTAGAGATTAGAGATTAGAGATTAGAGATTAGAGATTAGAGATTAGAGATTAGAGATTAGAGATTAGAGATTAGAGATTAGAGATTAGAGATTAGAGATTAGAGATTAGAGATTAGAGATTAGAGATTAGAGATTAGAGATTAGAGATTAGAGATTAGAGATTAGAGATTAGAGATTAGAGATTAGAGATTAGAGATTAGAGATTGTTGAGATTAGATTAGAGATTAGAGATTAGAGATTAGAGATTAGAGATTAGAGATATTAGAGATTAGACATTAAAGATTAGAGATTAGAGATTAGAGATTAGAGATTAATTAGAGATTAGAGATTAGAGATTAGAGATTAGAGATTAGAGATTAGAGATTAGAGATTAGAGATTAGAGATTAGAGATTAGAGATTAGAGATTAGAGATTAGAGATTAGAGATTAGAGATTAGAGATTAGAGATTAGAGATTAGAGATTAGAGATTAGAGATTAGAGATTAGAGATTAGAGATTAGAGATTAGAGATTAGAGATTAGAGATTAGAGATTAGAGATTAGAGATTAGAGATTAGAGATTAGAGATTAGAGATTAGAGATTAGAGATTAGAGATTAGAGATTAGAGATTAGAGATTAGAGATTAGAGATTAGAGATTAGAGATTAGAGATTAGAGATTAGAGATTAGAGATTAGAGATTAGAGATTAGAGATTAGAGATTAGAGATTAGAGATTAGAGATTAGAGATTAGAGATTAGAGATTAGAGATTAGAGATTAGAGATTAGAGATTAGAGATTAGAGATTAGAGATTAGAGAGATTAGAGATTAGAGATTAGAGATTAGAGATTAGAGATTAGAGATTAGAGATTAGAGATTAGAGATTAGAGATTAGAGATTAGAGATTAGAGATTAGAGATTAGAGATTAGAGATTAGAGATCAGAGATTAGAGATTCAGAGATTAGAGATTAGAGATTAGAGATTAGAGATCAGAGATCAGAGATCAGAGATTAGAGATTAGAGATTAGAGATTAGAGATTAGAGATTAGAGATTAGAGATTAGAGATTAGAGATTAGAGATTAGAGATCAGAGATCAGAGATAGAGATCAGAGATCAGAGATCAGAGATTAGAGATTAGAGATTAGAGATTAGAGATTAGAGATTAGAGATTAGAGATTAGAGATTAGAGATTAGAGATTAGAGATTAGAGATTAGAGATTAGAGATTAGAGATTAGAGATTAGAGATTAGAGATTAGAGATTAGAGATTAGAGATTAGAGATTAGAGATTAGAGATTAGAGATTAGAGATTAGAGATTAGAGATTAGAGATTAGAGATTAGAGATTAGAGATTAGAGATTAGAGATTAGAGATTAGAGATTAGAGATTAGAGATTAGAGATTAGAGATTAGAGATTAGAGATTAGAGATTAGAGATCAGAGATAGAGATCAGAGATCAGAGATTAGAGATTAGAGATTAGAGATTAGAGATTAGAGATTAGAGATTAGAGATCAGAGATCAGAGATCAGAGATTAGAGATTAGAGATTAGAGATTAGAGATTAGAGATTAGAGATTAGAGATCAGAGATCAGAGATCAGAGATCAGAGATCAGAGATCAGAGATCAGAGATCAGAGATCAGAGATCTAAAATAATTTAAAATAATAAATAATAATAATAATAAAATAAAATAATAATTATACATTTACCAGTCGCCACATTGGAGAAAAATGGTGGCTACTACACGCCTGCCAGTCTGCACATCAGAGAGAAGTGGTGGGTATCACATGCCTGCCAGTCCGCACATCGGACATATATGGTGGTTAAAACACGCCTACCAGTTGGCACATCAGACATAAATGGTGACTACCTCACGCATTCCAGTCGGCAAATCGGAGAGAAGTTGTGTCTACCAAACACCTATAATAAGAATAATAATAGTAATAATTATATTTGTAATAATAATAATAATAGTAATAATAATAATAATAATAATAATAATAGGAATAATAATAATAATAATAATAATAATAATAATAATAATAATAATAATAATAATAATAATAATAATAATCTCTATTTTATCTATTTTTATTTTAACTTACCCGTTCTTACGGGATCTGAAGTCTTGTTAATTTTCAAATATTTCTGTAATTTTCTTTTTCTTTGCTCAACTTTTACTTTGAGTTACTTTTCGTAGGAGACCTCGAATACAAATGATAATTTTTAAATGTTTTCAATCTCTGATTTTCCTTCGTAATTTGGTTTTCGTTTTCTTCTTTTTCACCTATTAATCCATCACAATATAAATATATATATATATATATATATATATATATATATATATATATATATATATATATATATATATATATATATATATATATATATAATATAAGATAATATATAATATAATATATAAATAATATATATATAATAAAATAATAATATAATATATATAATATTAATATATATAATGTATAAAATAATATATAAATAATTTAATATATAATATAATATATATATAATATAATATATAAATATATATATATATATATATATATATATATATATATATATATATATATATATATATATATATATATATATATATATATATATATATATATATATATATATATATATATATATATATATATATATATATATATATATATATATATATATATATATATATATATATATATATATATATATATATATATATATATATATATATATATATATATATATATATATATATATATATATATATATAGGGAATTTTAATGTACACCACACTGAGTGGTTGGATTCCTTTCATACTGATACAGGTGGGAGGGAGACCAAATCATTCAACATTCTTAACGATCTGGAGCAGTGGATTAGGGAACCCACACACATTCCAGTTAGTCCTAACCAATTATTTAATACACATCATTTATGCTTCACCTCTACTCCTTCTAGTTATAAATACACCATTCTCCCTCCTATTGGTAACTCTCACCATAATCTTATAGCTCTTAGTTATAATGCTTTCTCTGCAACTGCTCCATCATGCCCTAAATGTACTTTCTGGCACTTTAATTAAGCTAATATTCAGATGAAGTAATAATTTTTTAAAATAAATATTAGAATGGAGTAATAATTTTTAAAATAAACATTCAGATGGAGTAATAATTTTTTAAAATTAATATTCGAATGGCTTTAAAAAATTAAATATTCAAATTTAGTAATAATTTTTAAAAATAAATATTCAAGTGCTGTAATAATTTTTTAAAATAAAATTTTAAATGGAGTCAATATTTTGAAATAAATATTCAAATGGAGTAATAATTTTTAAAAATAAATATTCGAACGGAGTAATAATTTTTAAAATAAATATCCAGATGCAGCAATAATTTTTAAAATAAAATTCAGGGCCCTATTGCATAATAAATTACAAGTTAGTAATATTAGTAAAATTCTTGTAATTTGTAAAATTTTGTTGCATAATCGGAAATTACAAGTCTAGATTTTA
>SEYY01008237.1:2500-10000 GCA_009176605.1 Armadillidium nasatum
ATATATATATATATATATATATATATATATATATATATACATATAGATACATAGGAAAAATCAAACTTAATAATAATAATAATAAAAGTAAATAGGATAGTATTAAGAGTACTAAGAATAATAATTATTAAACTAGTAATACTAATAATAATAGCAATAATAATGATAATAATAACATAATAATAGTAACAACAACAAGTGATAATAATAGTAATATTAATAATAATAATAACTAAATAATACTAAAAATAATAATAATAATTGTAATAATAATAAGGATAATAATAAATAATGACAATTATGATAATATCAATAACAACAATCACTACCATCATCATCATTATCACTATAATTGTAACTAATATTTAAGTAATAATAAGCATTTTTTATGTCCTTTCTAAAGAGCCTAGAGTGCTTGCTGGGAGTTTATAGGGAGACTGTCCCACAATTCGAAGCCCTTGTATGAGATGGCCCTCGGAGATTTTGTTAGAAAGCATTTTACTTTGTCTTAGTGTAAAGGATTTTGTGCTATGGAGATTGGTAGTTCTCGTAGTTTGCTTCTGTATTTATTAGGCTAGTTAGAATTTGATTCGCACTTCCTTTCATGACTTTAAAGACGTGACTGCTTACCAAGAGAATTTAAATATCGTGAAGTTTTAGTATAGATAGGCTTTTGAAAAGGGGAGTTTAATGTTCATAGTAATTACGCGATCCAGATAATATAAGAATTATCTTTTTCTGCATAATTACAAGAGGTTGTAATAAGTACTCACTGGCACAACTCCGTATTGAGAGGCAGTAAAGTAAATGGGTATAGGCAAGGCTGTAGTAAAGTTTTTTTAAGACATATTTTCGAATAGAATCTTTAATCTTTAGGAATGCATAGTTTGCATAAGACAGCTAGCTAACAGGACTATAGGTATGTTCTTTGAAAGGGAATTTTTCATCGACTATGGCATCTAATAATTTTGCAGACTCTGCTCGACTGATGATTATGTCTTTTGCTTTAACATTAACTTACACATTTTCTTTTGATTTGTTAGTACCAGATAATGTATTTTATTTAAATTTAGAGTTTGTTTGATTCTGCTCATGTTATAATGTTTTTTAGCAAACTGTTTACTCTAGAGTTTAGCGTAGCGAAATCTCGATATGCTATAAGATAGAAGTATCGTCTGCATTTTGTGAATGTAAGGAATTATGACAATTTGGAAAGTTATTGGTATAAATATTAAAAAATAACGGCCCCAGAATAGATCCCTGGGGCATCCCTCGGGATATTGAAGCAATGGAAGATGATGTGTCTCATAAACGAGCAAATTGTGCCCGATAAGATAGGTACAACTGGAATCGTCGTACCAAGTCATTCGTGACACCAAATCTTTTTAATTTATTTAAGAGTAGGCTGTGTGGAACTACATCGAATGCCTTCGAGAAATCTAATAGTAAAAGTACGAATGTATGTTTTTCGTTTAGTGTTTTGTCTATATTTTCAGTTAAAATAACTAGAGCATCTTCTGTGTTCCGGTTTTTAGTAAACCCAAATTGTGTTTGTGAGAGGAGTCCGTTTTCTTGTAAATAATTAATGAGTTGAATGTGTATTAATTTCTCTAGGATTTTACCAATAGTATGAAGGATTGAAATCAGACAAAAAAAATTCGGAAGGGAAGTGTCAGCAGTTTTTTAAACAGGAGTAACTCTCGCTATTTTTAGTTCAGTTGAATAACGACCTAATGCTAGTGACATGCCATAAGAGAGTGGCTAACAGAGGGGAAATTTCATTTTTAGCAGTTCTTGTAAATCCAACTTGGTAAGCTATGTATGTCAGCTTTTGTTCTTCAAATTATTTATGACAAACTCAACGTCAGATGGTGGAACGTTTTCGAATGCAAATCTCTACCCGTCGTATGGTCTTATATTTTCAGTAAACGATACTTCTGTCTGGGAGATTTCAGCTGCTAAGTTTGCACCTAGGGTAGTAAAATAGGAGCTCAATTTGTCGACTATATGTCGTTAGTTTGTCATTATTTGATTATGTATTTCTAATTTTTTGATTACTATTTATTTTTTTTTAACGGTTTAAAATGTCGTTTATTATGTTCCATTGAGAACGTGGATTGTTTGTGTCTAATTAAATTTATGTGAAAAGAAATAAGCTTTGACCTTATTTATCAGCTTTTTCAGTCTTAAAGGATACTTCCTGTACAGACACAGAGGAATAGTAACTGTCTTAGCGCTGCTATACAATTTATGCTTCTGTCTAATTGAGGTTAGTATCGCCTATTTAACCACTTATTCTTTCCTCAGCATTTATTTATTTTTTTTTTTATATCTTTTGAGAAAGCTTTTATCATAAGAATAATAAAGGATGGAGTAGAAATTTTTGACCTTTTCATTTATTGGTTGACTATTATTTTGTATAAAAGAAAAATCAGTATTTCTTATTTGGCAAAGAAAATTTTGTTTACGATCTTCTGAGACATGCCTATATTCAAATCATCCTCTACTCTTGAGGAAAGGTCGGTGATTCAAGTGTTAAGACGCAAGGACAGTGGTCAGATATATTCTGTTCTTCATGACTTATTTTGTATAGAATAAATAGATATTTTATATTTATATAAGATAGTTTGAATTCGATTTTCCTTAGCCAATAAGAGAATTTTTTTTGACATCGTGGCTTAAAGGTAGAATAATTGAAAAATGCTTGAAGGTGTTGGTTCAATCCCTCAAGTGGATCCTACGAAGAATGTTTCCCTACTACTACCCGTTATGTGCGAACTTTCGATATAATAATGTATGAGATTTTGCTGAATTACGATTATTTGACCACATGTGGTCATTTGTAGTAAGATTTTTGTTCTCATTTAGCCTTTTAAGGCTTGTTTTTCACAAAACCGTTTGATGTCAAGGTGTAAATTAGCAACATTTTTACTACAAGAGTTAGAATTACTACTAGAGATATCGATACTCGATATCGATACTAGAGATATCGATAATCACCAGCTATTATAGAGACTCTATTCTTTAATGTAGAGCTACAAACATTATCAAACGTCAGTCTAAATTTAAATATACTCCCTTGTGGTGGTCAATATAGATCAAATAAGTTAATTGTTTGAACCCCTTGTTGAAAGTCTCACCAAAGGCCTCAATATCAGAGTTAATGACTGAGAATTTTCCTTTTATTTTAAGACTTTTTTTTAATAAGGAATGAAAGTCCTTCTCCTCTATTTTTTTTTACGGTAAAAGTGGAATATATCATAGCTCGTGAGCGAAAACAATTCTTTCTTATATTCTTTATTAGAAGTCTCTCTGAGAACTATACCAGAAAAATTAACGGTAATAATAAAAATAATAATAATAATAATAATAATAATAATAATAATAATAATAATAAATAATAAAAATAATAATAATTAAATTTAATTTCATTTTTTTTTTTTTAATTTTTAAATTTGATAGATTTTACAAGCCTCACTAATAATCCTTTCTAAATAAATCCAAAATAATTAATAATATATACAATGATAATAATAATCAAAAATAATAATAATAATAATAATATTTTGTTCTTCATGACTTATTTTGTATAGAATAAATAGATATTTTATATTTATATAAGATAGTTTGAATTCGATTTTCCTTAGCCAATAAGAGATTTTTTTGACATCGTGGCTTAAAGGTAGAATAATTGAAAAATGCTTGAAGGTGTTGGTTCAATCCCTCAAGTGGATCCTCCGAAGAATGTTTCCCTACTACTACCCGTTATGTGCGAACTTTCGATATAACAGAAAATTAAAAAATTAAACACTATTTTCAATTCAAGAAATCTCTTGTTTTTAAACAATAATAATAATAATAATAATATAATAATATAATAATAATAATAATAATAATAATAATAATAATAATAATAATAATAATAATAATAATAATAATAATAATAATAGCTAATGCTAACTAACTATAATGCTGATAGCGCAAATTACCTTGTAATGCTAACGATTGATCCTTACCTAGATAATGAGCAAGAGCCAAACCGCATTCATTGTATAGCAAGTCGACAATGGCCACTTTAAAGTTTGAAGCTTTTAGTTCCTGAATTAATTCTTTTTGCTGAAATAACGTGTCACAAGAGGAAGCAACTGTGTCAATTCCACCATCCAAAACCGATGATGGGTTGAGTCCTCTTTCCCACATTAATTTATCGGGAAATTCAAACCTGTGGAAATAAATGCAAAATATTAAGTTTGTGGATATATATATATATATATATATATATATATATATATATATATATATATATATATATATATATATATATATATATATATATATATATATATATATATATATATATATATATATATATATATATATATATATATATATATAT
Organism: Armadillidium nasatum; assembly: GCA_009176605.1. NCBI lineage: Eukaryota > Metazoa > Arthropoda > Malacostraca > Isopoda > Armadillidiidae > Armadillidium > Armadillidium nasatum. The sequence goes on from SEYY01008237.1 coordinate 6,897, forward strand.
ATATATATATATATATATATATATATATATATATATATATATATATATATATATATATATATATATATATATATATATATATATATATATATATAGGGATGGAGCGATACCAAAATTTTTACCGATACCGATACCGATACCTAAAAATTCCCCGAAGCCGATACCCGATACCTGAAAATATGCCGATACTTGCCGATACTACTACCGATACCGATACTTTACTCCTATACAAATTTTTTGCCGATACCGATACCGATACTGAAAAGGCTGATACCGATACCGATACCGGTATCGGAAAATAGGCCGATACTTGCCGATACCGATACCGATACCGATACTTCACTCCATCCCTAATATATATATATATATATATATATATATATATATATATATTATATATATATATATATATATATATATATATATATATATATATATTATATATATAATATATATAATATATATATATATATATATATATATATATATATATATATATATATATATATATATATATATATATATATATATATATATATATATATATATATATATATATATATATATATATATTATATATACTCTTTCACAAATTGTTCCAGTAGACTTCAGTAATTCCAGCTGAGCTCACTGATATTTTAATGACCCTATCTAGAATCAAATCTAGTTTCCTAGTTGCTGCCAGTCCCATATCTTATATTCGAACTCAATTAATGCAATACAAGTCTTTCATCCTCTTTACCTAAATTGTACTTATCGTTTAAAGAATTTTAAGAAGGTTACATGCCTGTAGAAAATCAGTTTCCTTCTACAGAATATCTACGATGGCATCATGGGCAATGAAAAAAAAGCTGACAAAAATTGATTTATTTGGTCTCTTTTCACTGGAAATCGTTCCAGGAACTTCCCACTGACATCAAGTGTGACTTCTTCCTTCCTCCAATTGTACGATAACGCTCCTAGACTCCGTCAAGATTTAAGAACTACTGACAAGAATGCAGGTTTTTGCCGACAGGAGAGGTGAAATGTTGAGCTGTGCTAAGGTTTTCAAATGATAGTGTCTTTCAAATAACAACCACCACCAAGAATTAATCCTTGCGTACCTCGGCATAGGTCACACCATCTTTATTCATAGACACTACATGTCTTAACATCCCTCACTATCTTCTCAGCACTAGCAATTTCCAACAATCTTTTTAGGATAATTCCGTTGAACGAAATACATTGGTTATACTCAGAAGTGTCTCTAAGTCCTCAGCTTAGGAGTCTATCCAATTTCCTGGCTATATTAGCCTAAATTTAATAGCTTCGCTGTTATTTTCTTCTTTCAGAGACTTCTGATTCTATGCAACATTTTAAATGCGATCGATCATATTTGAACTTCCCTTCTCCACTTCGTCTAGACCCAACCTCGGAGCTGCTTTCCCGTACAGAGTAGCCACTGTCCAGTGGTTCAGATGGTTTCTGTACATTAGCATATATATATAATATATATATATATATATATATATATATATATATATATATATATATATATATATATATATATATATATATATATATATATATATAGATAGAGAGAGAGAGAGAGAGAGAGAGAGAGAGAGAGAGATTCATTTCAGAAGCAGCGTTAAAATTTATAGATATGAGTCACTTGTTGTTAAAATCGAAATAAAATATACTCAGGTATAATTGGCTAAAATAATAATAATAATAATAATAATAATAATAATAATAATAATAATATAATAATAATAATAATAATAATAATAATAATAATAATAATAAATAATAATAATAATAATAATAATAATAATGGGGATTCTGAATTGCAAAGACATAAGAATTGGATGCAATGCTTACAAAGTTAAGACTACTTTTAAGTAAGAGAATGAGACATTAATTAATAATAATATTTTGTAACTGATAAGCAAGATTCACGAGTTTTTAAGAAAGAATGGAAACAAACCCCAAAATTTCTGAAGTTATAAATTAAAAATAGAGTAATTTATTACCCCTTCATCTGGCAACATCTCCAAAAAAAAAGCTGTTCTGAGGCTAAAAGATATTCATAACTTTGACAATTCGACAATGTTTGTATCGGAAGTTTAGAAAAATTGAAACCAATTCTGACTAATTAAGAAGAAATGTAACATTTTTTAAAATAATTTAATTTAAAATAAAATTTGAAAAAAATTTATACACTTGAGGAGAATTAAAAAAAACAATTTAAATGTATATGTATATAAGGAAATGTTAATTCAAGTTACAACAAAAGGCATACAGTACAAATTACCGTGGTAAAACAGTAAAGTAATTGATCCACGGTCATAATGGCGCTAGTTCGATCATTTATACTAATCCTAGATATAGAAACAACTAAAAAAGTTCCCCCTCCTGGAATCGAGAAAATGGCCGCGAATTTCTAAATTTTTTAATTGAAAAAAAAAGTTTCTCACAGGATAATTATTCTAACACCAAAATACAATGAAATATCTAAGTAATACTTACGATGACTTGACCTCCTTTGTTAGGAATGGAACCAGACCTTCAGAGTTGTCAATGGACAAAATGGTTTCAGAAAAATTCTCCGTTTCCATAGGAGGTATTCGACTACTTTCTTTCCATCTTATCACCTTGATCTGTAATTAATTTTGAGATATTTTTAGAAATTCTATTTATTTGCAGAGTTCATTTTACTTTAGTCTCAAGTAAATAATATAAATTATGATAATATATATTAAGAAATACATATACTTAGAAAAACATTACACTATATAGTGCGAGTACTTAAAATATCATAACAGCTTTAAATGTTAACAACAAATTAACTATTCATCAAAGAAATTGCGTTGCGGATTTCTTTGAAAGGGACTCTGAAAAAGTTTCTCGTTCATAGGTGATTAATAAAAGTCTCTACCTTGTATGCCAAACTAAAAATCCCTGTTACTTTTCTCATTTGCCTTGATTTTTTCAAGAAATTGAACACTGCTATGAGTAATTCATTGTAATAAAATCTTACATCGAAATTCATTTTAAGTTTAGAACTCGATGAGGCCAACAACAACAACAACAACAACAAAAAAACAAAAAAAAAAAAAAAA
>SEYY01008237.1:17500-20000 GCA_009176605.1 Armadillidium nasatum
TACCCTCGTTTCATATGGTGAGTCTAAGCTCTAATTAACTCTCCACTACATTGCTTCACATATTCCGACAAATTTACTAGCGATTACTAATACATTATCTTTTTCAACAAAACAAAAATGATGAAACATAAAGCTGCCTTGGATATGTATAGAAGGGGGAATCCAAAGATTGCCCCTCATTCACCCCTCATCTCATCATCTCTTGGGAGTTGGCGGCCTCCAATAATGGGGATGGTACCACCAAGAAATCGCATCCGGCTTTCCCCAGTGCATGGTCTTCTTTTTTCATTAATTTCTGCTACATTCACAGCCTTATATCCAAATTATATTTCACCCAAGAATCGTGCAAAATCTATTCTTCGTGAAACCAAAAACACTTTTTTCTTAGTTTTAAATGCAATAATATTTCTGGTTCATCTTCCTCTCGCATTTTATGGTATTTTTCAAAACTTGTCAATCCTATCTTTGCTTCTTCCTCTTTCCCTTCTCTAGTAGCTTCTGATGGCACAACTGCCATTTTACCTTTCACTAAATTTGACTCTTCTCTCAAACTTTTGTTTCTAACTCTACTTTAGACTATTCCGGAGCTATTCCTCGTTCTTTAACCCTCTCCAACTCATATATGTCTAATATTGTAATTCTTTCGAAAGATATCATTTCTGCTGAACACTAACAAAGCTTATGGTCCTTATAATGTTACTCCTGTGGTTCTCAAAACTCGTGCTTCCGGGCTTGCACCCTGCCTTGGTAAACTATATTGTCTCTGTCACTCTACTTCGATATTTCCTTCTTGCTGGAAACACGCGCTCATTCAGCCTATGTCGAAGAAGGATTACTTCTCTCAACCCTCTAACTACCATCCAATTTCTTTAACCTCCATTCTCTCTAAAGTTTTCGAATTTATCCTTAACAGGAAGATTTAGAAACACCTTAATTCTTATAATCTTATTTCTGATCGCCAGTATGGCTTTCGTAAAAAACGCTCTACTGGTGATCTACTTTCCCTTCTTTCTGAATCTTCGTCCTCCGCTCTTCAGTGTTGCGGTGAATCTTTCAATGTAGCGCTAGACATATCGAAAGCCTTTGGTAGAGTCTGGCATAAAGCCTTGACTTCCAAACATCCCACTTTCGTAATCTATCCTTCTCTCTGTGACTATTAATTCTACTGAAAATAAATATTTCTTCGACTTTTTAAACTACAAAATTGAACACATTCTTTCTTCTCCTCCCTGTGTTGTAGATGGTCACCGTTCTTTCTTTAAGTTTATAATTAGTATTGTTCCTCAAGGATCTGTCCTATGACTAACTCTCTTTCTATTCTTCATTGATGACCTTCTTTTTATTATTTCATCACCTATCTACTCATATGCTGATAACTACACCCTTCATTACTTATTACAATTTGAAAGACACCCTTCATTACTTATTACAATTTGAAAGACACCCTTCAAAACAGCAGTTAATTGACGCAAGAAAAGTGGCCTTAGAGCACATGACCTCTGTTATTTCTCTTATTTCAATTAGGGCAGAGAAAGAATGGTCGCTTTTAATTCCTCAAAAACTCTAATCTACACAACCTTCTACACAACTAGGACATCTTCGAAAACACTCGACTCAAACCTTCATCTGTTCTCAAAAATCTCGTTGTTTCAATTTCTCGTGATCTTTCTTGGAAGGATCAAATTACTTCTCTTACTAAACAGGCTTCTAAGAGGTTGGACGTTCTGAGGCACCTTCGTGATGTTTTTTTACGTCCCCCAGTTGCTTGCTCTTTATAGGGGTGTTGATTTTTCGCCCCTGTATGGAGCACTGCTCACACAACTAACAATTCTTCTCGAAAAGGTGGAGTCTAGCGCTTTTCGTCTTTTTGCTTTTACTAACCCTAGCCAGTCTCTTTCAATTTGTCGAATTGTTGCGTCGTCACTATAATATCGCTATTATAACGGACACTGTTCTTCTAAACTCTCACTCCGCATACATCCTCCATTGAGAAAGGGCTCGTGCGACATCTTTTTCTACACAATCTTATCCTTTCTCTGTCCAACTCTCCGACTCAAGACCTAACCGCTATGCTTCATCTTACATGTACTGTGCTGGTAAAGAATGAAACACACTCCCATTATCTGTTTTCCCAATTTTATTTGACTTGCGCACTTTTGAACGCCGCGTATCGGGATATGTTGGCCATTGGCGACCATATTTCCAGTATTTACGAACTCTTGTGAAATTCGGTAGGCCTCTGATCTTTGCCTACCAGAGGAGATAATATATATATAATATATATATATATATATATATATATATATATATATATATATATATATATATATATATATATTATATATATATATATATATATATATATATATATATATATATATATATATATATATATATATATATATATATATATATATATATATATATATATATATATATATATATATATATATATATATATATATATATATATATATATATATATATATATATATATATA
>SEYY01008237.1:22500-25000 GCA_009176605.1 Armadillidium nasatum
GGTATTACTACTTACAGAACATAATGAAAAATGATTATTTTCTCTTTATACAAAAAAGGGTCCCGAAAATTATGTACCTTTTAGAATGAATCATTCAAGAAAGAACATATCGTTGCTTAAGCTGAGATACCTCTCGTATGTCCGAAAATACGAAAAATAATGTTTATATACCATTCCCTTTAGAAAAAATCAGCGGGTATTTCTAGCGACACCTCGTAATTTGGAGTAATTTCTAATGCCCATAAATATGATGATACAATCAAAGAAATTCACCTTTTAAAATATATTTTTTTAAAGTTTTTTCATTCTCCTGTAAATAGTAATATTTTGAGTAACGAGTTTTCATATAGTCTTCACTAATGACCAAATCTATTAAAATCATTAGGTATTTAAGGTCACCTTAGAGATTGATTAAGGAACCCTTAAAGGTAATCTTTTATCTAAGGATTAAAGGTACTCTTTAAATCTGTGAACAATATTCAATGAAAGTATCAATTTTGAAAGTGAAAATTTAGGAGAATTTGCATAAGAAAAAGATCGATATAAGATTTTTAATTTTTAAACGATCTACAAAATACTTTTAGCAGAAGAAGAAATGGAGCGAGGACTATTCCTTCCATTTCAAGAGTATATTGGTATCTGAAACATTATATTTTGTCGCTTCAATTTGGTAACTGAATTAGTTTGTCAATATCTCGAAAAAATCTGGTACGGAAAGATGAAGTCTAAGGAAATTTTTTATTGTTAAAAAAAAAAAAAAAGATTTTTCCTATTTTTAAAATTTGTAAAAAATAATTTTTAAAATTTCATGTCGAAAGTGAAAGTTGTTTTAACTTTTTTCTATTAAACATCCCGTTCATTTGAAAATTCCATTGTACATAGAACTGGACAAGGTAGTTAAAATTTAATTTACTAATCGTTTACTTAGGACCTTTTATCTATTTCTTTATTTTTCGCTCATAACGTGCCCAAAGGTCAAATAGAGAGGTATACAAAAGCTGTCCTAAATAAAAAATTTTACTCGACAAATTCTTTTTACTATGAAAATTTTAAGTGAATTGAATGGTTAACAAAAAATATATACAGATACATAGAATAAAGTTTCAATTATAAATGATTTTTGAACTATTTCTCAAAAATCCAAAAAAATTATATTTAAATTTTTTTTACATTATTTAGAAGGGATAGGGTAGGGCTTACTTACTATTTGAGTGTACAAACACTTGAGTTTCGGTTATGATCAAGAGGTGAGGTGTTCAGCAAAGTAAAAATTTATCTAAAGAACATAAATGTTGCAGAAATTCATAAAAAAAGAGCAGGTTCAGAGACTTCACTGTATCCACCAGTGGAGACATTCAACTCCTCCCAAGAGATGAAATGGAAGAGTGGATAAGTGGTTATGTTTGGAAGACGTCAGCAGTGGCTCTTCCAAGAAAACAATTTTTAACTTGTAAAGCAGAAAATGAGTATGACTCTTTAAGAGAAGTTTGCATAGGGTGTGACTAAAAATATTCGTTTCTGAACAAGAATGTAGACACTTTTGTGCAGGATAGAAGGCATTGGAAATCAATGGTCTATGTTAAAAGACATAAAAGGGATAAACAGCTAACCACCGGAAGTCGGATGAGAGTTTTCCAGCCTACCATAATACTCCTAATACACAATGGGAGTTTTACATCTGCCGGAAGGAGACTTTTTCCTCTTCTCTTCATAAAATATAAACACAATATTTACAATTAAATTAATTATATTTTTATCATTTCATATCAATTATAATAAATATTATTGTAATGATTACCTAAAATATCAGCTTGAGGGAAGAATGAGTAAATCTTGACATTAGAAGGAAGGTATGATGGAAGCCCCTTTGCTTTTACAATTACCTGAAATAATATATAAATAAGAGAAGTAATAATAATAATAATAATAATAATAATAATAATAATAATAATAATAATAATAATAATAATAATAATAATAATAGGAATCCTGCAATGAAGGTTCATGGTTCTATTCCTAGTAAAAAACTCTATAGAGAAATTTTGCTCCTCGACTAAGGGCAAGAGACAATGAGATTTTAGCTTTTTAATCATAAAATAATTTATAATTATTTATTGATCGATATTATTTATGATTACTTATAATTATTTTTTATTAGCATTATTCTAGGATATTATTACTATTATTATTATTATTATTATTATTATTATTATTATTATTATTATTATTATTATTATTATTATTATTATTATTATTATTATTATTATTATTATTATTATTTATTATTATTATTATTATTATTATTATTATTATTATTATTATTATTAGCATTATCATTATGATTCCTATTATTATGTTTAATATTATTATTTTATTATTATTATTATTATTATTTTATTTTATTTTATCATTATTACTATTATTATTATTATTATTATTATTATTATTATTATTATTTTATATTATTTATTATTTTTATTTATTATTATTATTTATTATT
>SEYY01008237.1:37500-40000 GCA_009176605.1 Armadillidium nasatum
TGACGCATACTCCATACAGGGGCTAACAAAACCCCTATACAGAGCAAACAACTGGGGTGGTGTGAAGAAATACTGAAGGCGCCTCAGAACACCCAACCTCTTAGAAGCTTGTTTAGAAAGAGAGGTAATGTGATCTTTCCAAGAAAGATCACGAGAAAAAGAAACACCTAGAATATTAAGGAGAGATGAAGGTTTGAGTTTCGTGTTTTCGAAGAAGATATCGTAGTTGTGTGGAAGATTGTGTCGAGTAGAGAGATGGAGGAATTGAGTTTTTGAGGCATTGAAAACGACCATGTTTTCTTTGCCCCAATTTGAAATGAGAGATAGATCAGAGGTTAGTTGCTCCAAGGCCACCCTCCTTGCCTCTATTAACTGTTGCTGGGAGGGGCGTCTTTCAAAATGAAAGGAGTAATGAAGGGTGGAGTCATCAGCATAGGAGTGGATAGGAGATGAAGTAATAGAAAGAAGGTCATTAATGAAAAAGCAGAAAAAGTGTTGGGGATAGGACAGATCCTTGAGGAACACCACTATTAATAGATTTATAGGATGAACGGTGGCCGTCTACAACAGCTGCTATAGAACGACTAGAAAGAAAATCAGAGAGAAGGTCACAGAGAGAAGGATAGATTCCGAAAGAGGGAAGTTTGGAAATCAAAGCTTTGTGCCAGACTCTATCGAAAGCTTTCGATATGTCCAGCGCACAGCAAAAGATTCACCGAAATGCCGAAGAGCGGAGGACCAAGAGTCAGAGAGAAGGGAAAGAATTCACCAGTAGAGCGTTTCTTACGAAAGCCATACTGGCGATCAGAGATAAGATTAGAAGAATTGAGATGTTTCCAAATCTTCCTGTTAAGGATAAATTCGAAAACTTTAGAAAGAACGGAGGTTAAAGAAATAGGACGATAGTTAGAGGGTTGAGAGGGGTCCCCCTTCTTCGGCACAGGCTGAATGAGAGCACGTTTCCAGCAAGAAGGGAAGGTTGAAGTAGAAAGACATAGACGAAATAGTTTACCAAGGCAGGGTGCAAGCTCGGAAAGCACAAGTTTTGAGAACCACAGGAGGGATACCATCAGGACCGTACGCCTTCTTAGTGTTAAGCTCAGAGAGAGCAGAAGTGACGTCTTTAGAAGAAATTACAATTTTAGACATAAATGAGTTAGAGGGGGTTGAAGGAGGAGGAATAGCTCCGGAATCGTCTAAGGTTGAATTTAAGGCAAAAGTTTGAGCAAAGAGTTCAGCTTTAGAGGAAGGCAAAACGGCAGTTGTAACCGTCAGAAGATACTAGAGGAGGGAAAGAGGAAGAAGCAAAGTTAGAGTTGACATTTTTTGCAAAATACCAGAAAGGTCGAGAGGAAGAGGAGCCAGAAAGATTATTGCATTTGCGACGGAGAAAAGAGTTTTTAGGTATCTCGAAGAATAGATTTTGCACGATTCCGGGATGAAATATAAGTAGCGTGAGATTCTGGAGTTTGAAGACGACGGTAATCCCTGAAGGCAGCATCCCTGCGGCGGATAGCACGAGAACAAGCAGAGTTAAACCAAGGTTTATTAGGTTTAGTGGAAGGGAAAGAATATGGAATGTACGCCTCCATGCCAGAGAGAATCACCTCAGTTATGCGCTCTGCACACTCCGAGGGACCCCTCCCACGGAAACAGTAATCATTCCATGGAAAATCAGAAAAGTACGACCGCAAGTCAGACCAGTTAGTGGCACCAAAATGCCAGAAACGTCTCCTCGCTGAGGGCGGGGGCCGTTCTTGCGGAAGACTTGAAGAGACAGGACAAGATACGGAGATAAGAAGATGATCGGATGAACCCAGAGGAGGAAAGAGTTTAACAGTATAAGGAGAAGGATTAGAAGTTAGAAAAAGGTCTAGAATGTTGGGTTCATCACCAAGACGGTCAGGGATACGGGTAGGGAGATGCACCAACTGCTCAAGGTTGTTCTGGATAGAAAATTGGAAGGCGAGTTCACCAGCTGGATCTTGAGAACTAGATGAAAGCCATTGGCATGAAAGTGATGAACATTGAATGCACCAGGGCAAGTCGGCATAGAGGTCTTGGTGGCGCCAACCCCATCACCGGAGGCCACCAACTCCCAAGTGGTGAAGGGGGAAGGAGTGGATGAGGGGCTATATTTGGAATCCGCCCCTCTTGGATTCTCCGAGGCAGATTTAAGTTTTGCCATTTTGATAAATTTAATAGGTAATGTAAGTGTAAGTGTTTGTAAATATTGTAAGACACATGTGAAGAAGGAGGAAGGTTGGAGCATAGGCACTCCAATGTGGGTCGAGGGTACACTAGAGACCCTCTGAGAAGATGAAACGCGAAAAGGAACGAACCAAAGGGCAACGGAGTGAAACGGAATGGTCTAGCCCATCCTATCACCATGTGTGTTAAGTCCAGTGGGGGGTACTTTCATCGCTTCGAACTGCGGTACGCCCTCCCCTATATATATATATATATATATATATATATATATATATATATATATATATAT
>SEYY01008238.1:0-5000 GCA_009176605.1 Armadillidium nasatum
TGAAATACATCATTGGGAAGATTATTTATCTTTCGTTACATTGCTTAAACACTTCTTACCACTCAAGCACAAATGAAATTCCCTTCTTTCTTTTCTTCGGGAGAGACGCTCTCTTACCACTTTCTGACATTATCAAGGTGGGAGAAACTTATGATTACATAGGTAGAAATGCTAAAGAAGAGATAAGTAAAAGATGAGAGATGCATATAAGAATGCACAGGAATTTAATGCAAATAAGCAAAGTAAAAGGAGAGAATATTTAGAGATAAAAATTTCAAAGAATTTGAGGTAGGAAATTTTGTATGGTTATTAGATAACTATAGAAGAGGTAAAGGCAGTAAACTTAAACCTAGATACCTTGGACCTTATAGAGTAATTGATAAATACTGACCTGTTAATTACACTATAAAATCTCTATATGATTTGCATAAAAGGCAAGAAAGAGTACATATAAACCGACTAAAGAGATGTCATTTACCGAATGTCATACATGACCCAGATAGAGAAGATGAAGATAATGAAATAAGAGAAGAAATTACAGATGTGGAGAACACAAACTCTGATAGTGACGATGAAATTTATATTCCATTGAATATAAATAGAAATAATAACGTTAGAATAAATCACGATAGGATTGATAATAATACAAGTAATACATATAATTTGAGATCAAAAGGACCTGTTATAGACACAGAAAGAGTTTTAGAAAGACCATTGGAGTATAGATCCAATAGAAACATAAATATGATCAGTTTAATTGTTGTTTTGGTATTTATTATCAAAATGTTTTGTTGTTGTTAAGATATTGTTAAGGAAGTGCAATGATATAAATTATATTATGAAATTATTGTTATATTTATTTATTTATTTATTGAGGATATTATGTTGAAAGAAGTTGTTGAGGAGCAAAGAAGTTGTTGCCTTGTTGGTAGAATCTTGCGGGGAGCCTTAATAAGCTCCAATCCTAACATTTGTGGATGTAGCTCTTTGGAGGTCATTCATGTTAGACCGCCGGTTGTGACTATCGTCAGATAAACGTTTATTTGCGATATTCAGAGATTCAGGTTAGTATCTATTGGACTGATACTAGTTGTTCTTATGGACATCAGAAATTCTTAAAGGATTTCTGAGATGTTGATGCTTATATTATATTTTCATATTATTTTATATTAGTTTATTATATTATGTCTCCTTTAACGAATTGATCATATTTAAATGTATTACTGGATAAAATCGAATATATTCCAATTGTATAAATTTTTGCACATAAACTTTTTGTGAAATTCATCTCTCGTAAATGGGTTGAATCTAAGCCCAGGGTAATGTAAAACTATTTTATCTTCAATACATTTACGAGATATGATTTTCTTCTATTAACAATTATTCATATAAGAGGAAGCTCAAAAGCTCATTTTAACATTTCTTTTTATTTTATTTTATCTTAAGTTTTATTCTTTGTATAAATTGTAACTATATTTATTATTATTATTATTATTATTATTATTATTATTATTATTATTATTATTATTATTATTATTATTATTATTATTATTATTATTGGTAGCGGACTTAAGATCACAGACTATAAAAGGAGTTGATTTGAATTATTGAGAGAGAAGACTTTACTAGGTTCTTGGATCTAGTCCTTTTAGTCGTGGCTAATTGGAATTGAAGGAACGGATTCTTGAATCCGGTATTTGGTCGTGGCCAAAAGCTGAGTGATGTTTTTATTAACATCCTAGAAGAACATTTTCTTCTTGTTCAGCAAACACAGGTTCTTGAACTTGTGTGAGTTTAAAGATTAAATAAGGATCTTGATCCTTATGTCGAGGACCTTTCCTTGACCAAAGTCAATAAACTTATCCTTCGTCTTTCTTTTGAGACCCATTTTCCCCTTAACATTTGTTTAACACCTTTTAATTATTTGTATAGCCTCCTAAATCGCTCAGTTAAATGTTTGCTACCATTAATGTTTTTTGTTTATTATCTTGCTGTAAATAAATATTATTAAGTAATTTTTGTTGTTTGTTTTGCCTCCTTTGAAGTTTCAGTCTCCCTTTATTTTTATATTGTAAACCTGACTTTGTGATTCCCTTCTTTTTAACCATCTTATTACGCTACCTCACAAAGTTCAGAGTTTATAAATAATATATAATATATATATATATATATATATATATATATATATTATATATATATATATATATATATATATATATATATATATATATATATATATATATATATATCTAAAGACATCTTTTCTGCTCCCTCAAAACTTAACACTAGGAAGGCGTACGGTCCTAATGGTATCCTTCCTGTAGTTCTCAAAACTTATGCTTCAGAGCTTGCACCCTTCCTTGGTAAACTATTTCGTCTATTTCTTTCTACTTCAACCTTCCTTTCTTACTGGAAACGTGCGCTCATTCAGCCTGTTCCGAAAAGCGGGACCCCTCTTAACCCTCTAACTATCGTCTCAAATTTCTATAACCAATATTGCTATGAACAATTGCTGTGAACAATCCATAATGAAAGAATAAGGGAGATGTATAAATGGAAGAAGGGTGTGCTAAAATGGTTTGGACTTACGTGTAGAATGAATGAGGACAGAATGGTGGGCAAGGTATTTAGATCCGATGTGGATAGGGGTAGGGGGAGGGGAAGGCCGAAGTGGAGATGGATGGATGGAGTGAGAGAGATTTTGATGGAAGTAATTTGAGTTTAGAAGAGGGTAAAAGATTTGTCTTGCTGTTAAAGGAAATATTCCTAAGCATGCTAAAATATATTCTTATCCACTTCCGTATAGTCCCTGGGCGCGTGTCCACACAGACATCTTTGGTCCTTTACGAACTTGTAAAGTTACAGGTGCTAATTATATTTTGATTTTTAAAGACTCTTTAACGAGATATGTTGAAATTTGTACAATTCCTTCTCGTAGTGGTATCCATATCGCAAATGCTCTCTTTCACAGAGTTATTGTTAATTATACAACTCCTGATGTTCTCTTGTCAGATAGAGCTGGTGAATATACTTCTGATTTTTTCAAACAAATTTGTAAGCTATGGAAAATAAATAAGGTAGAAATTACAGTTAGAACACCTATAGCAAATGCCTTATCTGAAAGAGAAAACTTAAAGATAGAGAATTTCCTTCTCCATTTTGTAAATAAACAAGGAAATGACTGGGGAACATATTTGCCTTTCGCTCAACTTTCTCTAAATACAACTTATAATCAAAGTTTAGGTGATTCTCCTCATTATGTATTACATTGTTATAATAAACGTCTTCCTTATGACATAAATAATTATATTTCTCCATTTTCAGATTCTAATGATGAGTTTATTCCGACTCATAAAGATGCTCATGATTTAGTTGTTAGAAGTAATTTAATTAAAGAAATTGCTAGGGAAAGATTAAATTCAGAAACCAAAAAGTTTGTAAGTAGACAGCATAAAAATGCAAGTAATAGAGAAATTAATGTTGGAGATAGAGTTTATATTCTTGCTGTAAAACCTCCTAATATTCCTAGTAAGTTATTTAAACAATGGCAAGGTCCTTATAGAGTTACAGGTAATTTAGGACGAAATAGGTTTATTTTGCAATGTCTGCAAACAGGCAAAGAGTTCGCATTTCATAGCGATAATTGTAAAATAGTCTCTGAACCTATTTTGAATGCAAATGGTAATTTTAATGCTTCAAAAAGTATTTGTAATTAAAATCCTAGTAATAAGTCGAAACGTAAAGTTCATTTTAAAACTTCAGATTCCGAAAGTGATGCTCATAATTCTCGAAAGTATGTTATTCCACAACGTAGGAATAATCGACAGTTAGATAATTTTATTTTGCCTCATAATTATTCTAGGAATAGAATGCGATCTCAGAATACTTTTATGAAAAATAAGGGTATGAATAACAGTAATTATAAGTTTTTAAATTGTCAAAGTAATAATCGTAATGTCAGAATAGATTCTAATTCACAGAGTTCTAATCATACTTATTCTAATTCTCAATTTCATGATCCTATTAGATCATCTAGTTCGTCAAGTACTTTTCATGGTTTTTCAGATGATGAAAAAGATAGTAGTTCTTTTTCAGGGTTTTCTAATCAGTCGTGTAATGATACTTTTAATTTTAATAGAAGTTAGTCTATGCCAAATGTAAATCTAGACGAAATAGTTATTCATATAATTCGTCTAATGATCCTAATTTTGTACCTTATCATCATTATAAAGCTCCTCGTAATAATTCCCCTATGTTCTTACGTTTTCATAAAAAGGTCAATAAATTTAACAGTACTCCTGTTTTAAATTATTCTGGCGAATATTCTGTACAGAATCAGACTTTTGGAAGAGAATAGATAGTAAGTTTGGTTGTGGTATCCTGGTGGATGGGATCATTGTTTTGAACTGGGAATTAATATATGAAGGAATATGTATTCGTTCTTCGATTGATGTTTTTCTTTTACTTTTGTACAGTAATTAATTGTTTCCTTTTTGGAAATTGATCTTGTAGATTTATTGTATATTATATTTTGTATATGATAAAAGATTTTTTAAGGGGACGATATCTTTCGAACTATAAAGTTCTAATTTAAATTATAATATAAATTTTATTTATTTATTATTATTATTATTATTATTATTATTATTATTATTATTATTATTATTATTATTATTATTATTATTATTATTATTATTATTATTATTATTATTATTATTATTATATTATTTTTATATATTATGCTTTGTATGATTACGTAAATGGTAAATGTTACTATAATACATAATGTTAGTCCGTGCGAGATTAGTTTTTGTTAGGCTTTCGTTGAGAAAGTTTATGAATTGTGATTTGTGCAAATAATTTTTTTTTTAAATATTTTTCCATGTAATTAAATTAATTTTATTTCTTTTCTAGCCCACAGTTATTATTTTATATTAAGCTTATTTTGGAGTACAGCTGTTTATAATTGTTTGGACTATAAGCATTATTTTATAATGCAG
>SEYY01008238.1:10000-12500 GCA_009176605.1 Armadillidium nasatum
TCCATACTTTTCTTAGGCCCCCAATACTTTCATTCCTTCTACCACTCTGTTCTTTATTTCTTTTTCCGTCCCACCCTTACCTTCCACCCAACATTACTAGATATTTGAATTCATTCACCTCCTCAAGTTTCCATTCTCACACTTCTACAAACCAATTCCTCCCTCCAGATTTCCTCATCCCCACCTCCAATCCTCATAACTTTATTCTTCGCTGGATTGAATTTCAATCTCGTGTTTGCACATTTCCCTTCAAACTCTGTCACAAGTATTCTCATCTTTTCTTCAGATTCTGCCACCAACACATGCCGCATCATCTGCAAAAAGTAAAACATTCACTTCACATTCACCCTCCATATTTCTCAACGTAATACTCTTCACTTCTCTCTCCATTTTTCTAAGTAAACCATTCATCAATAGATTAAATAACATGGAGATATTACACACCCCTGTCTCAATCACCACTCCTATGCTAAACCAATCCGATAGTTCTCTCTTCACCCTCACTCTTGATCTACAATTCGCATATATATATATATATAATATATATATATATATATATATATATATATATATATATATATATATATATATATATATATATATATATATAATATATATATATATATATATATATATATATATATATATATATATATATATATATATAATATATATTATATATATATATATATATATATATATAATATATATTATATATATATATATATATATATATATATATATATATATATATATATATATATATATATATATATATATATATAATATATATATATATATATATATATATATATATATATATATATATATATATATATATATATATATATATATATTATATATATATATAGTGATGGATCGGATGTCATTTTTTCTAATTTGCGGATGCGAATGCGGATGCGGATTTGAATTTGAAGAAGTGCGGATGCGGAATGTTGAATTTCCGATAATGCGGATGCGGATGCATATAATAATATATATATATGTATATATATATATATAATATATATATATATATATATATATATATATATATATATATATATATATATATATATATATATATATATATATACTTATAATATATATATAATATATATATATATATATATATATATATATATATATATATATATATATATATATATATATATATATATATATATATATATATATATATATATATATATATATATATATATATATATATAATATATATATAATATATATATATATATATATATATATATATATATATATATTATATATATATATATATATATATATATATATATATATATATATATATATATATATATATATATATATATATTATATATATATATATATATATATATATTATATATATATATATATATATATATATATATATATATATATATATATATATATATATATATATATATATATATATATATATATATATATATATATATATATATATATATATATATATATATATATATATATATATATATATATATATATATATATATATATAATATATATATATATATATATATATATATATATATTATTATATGTTGACTGAAGTTTTCAAATGTTAATGATCTCTACCATTGTTCCCACTGGATTTAATTCTCTTTTTAAAAATTCTTTGTATATCTTTTTATTAACAGAAAACCAAAAGTTTCTTATAACTATCTCCTTTTTAAGTAGAAACGAAATTTTCCTTATAATTCTCTTGGGTAAAGAAAAAGAATTCTTTATTTATTACGAAAACACAATAGTTCTAAAATACAATTTCCTTTGATTCGACTTTACAAACAATTTTCTCTTTCAAAGGGAAATTAATTCGACTTTTCCAGACGATTCTACTTTTCTTAAACGCAGAGAGTAGTAGTTGATAAATCTTTACTGATTTTTTTTAGTTGTTCTTCCTTAGATTGCATCTTCGTTACTACATATTGTCACTTTGGGGTGGTTCTACTCGTATAGTTCTTCTTGAGAAAGTGGAGTATAGGGCTTTCTACTGGTGTTTCTTTCTGTTTTATATCTTTGATTTCCCATGAAATGAATTCTGTTTTAGTTGGAAGGGTCCCTCTTTGCTGTTTTCATAACGGAGGTGATTCTCTCTCTGGCATTGAGGTGTATATTCCGAAGGGTCCCTAGGAGAGTTCTGTTTTCATAACGGAGGTGATTCTCTCTCTGGCCGAGGGAATTCTCTTCGTCATGGAGGCGTATATTGCGAAGGATCCAGGGAGTGCTGTTTAATAACAGTGGTGATTTGATCTGTAATGGAGGTGTATATTCCATTATCTTATCTTATGCTATAAATGTATTTCAGAATATCAAATCTACAAAGTACATTATGAAATCAGTATCTTGAAGTTTAAAAACTATATTTATTCTTAATTGAACTTCCCAGAACCATTTTCTTTTGTGAAATTTATATTTTTCGGAGATTAGATAACTTCAAAAACTTCGTCATCACTAC